>JBAMYA010042593.1:0-14241 GCA_037176975.1 Arrhamphus sclerolepis
CCATTTAGAAACTGTTTTATTTGTTAATGCAAAGGATGAATTTTGGGTAGTGGGTACCACACTATTGCCTAAAAAACAAAAATAATCCCCAGAACCATTAACCCAATAACCCATTAGGCCCACAGTTCATGAGGGTGAGGAGGGAACATGTTCACCTTCTCACAACTCCAAAACATAGTATGACGGTCAAAACCTAAAGAAATAAAAATGATGTAATTTTGGTAAAGCTGATTTCGCAAAAGCTGATGAAATGGTAACACATGTCCAGAAAGAGAGACTAGCATAATGGCTCTGCATTTCTGTTGTTATACGTGCAGTGACAAATAAATCAGCATATGCTCATATATTTTTGTTTTCCTTTTATCCTCAACAGCTAATCAATAGTGCATTTAACTTTGAGTAATTTAGAAAATGGCAGGGGCAATGGTTTCTGTGCCCCTGCTATTGCCTGTTTATTATAACTCCTAAAGAGCCACTAATGGCCCCACTGACTCCATCACCATTGGATAAACCAGGAAAGGTGAAAAGATTTATTGCTTTCTGTCTTCCTCAGTCTCCAGGGTTTCCTATCCATTTGTCATCTCTTTTTGTCCACCATCTCACTCTCTCTGGTGTTTGTGCATGTGAAACTGTGCTTCTGTGTGTGTGTGTGTGTGTGTGTGCAGCAGTAAGCTTTAGCTAAGGACGCGGTCAATAGGGGAGTTTGGCGAGCGCCGGTTCAAGTTGCATCAGTTCTGACTCAGAGCTAAATGTGAGCCCCCCTCAGAGCAGTGATCCAAATCTGCTTCCTGCTCCAGCCCCAGCCCATTAGATGCAGCTTGACTTTCTCCTATGCTCAGCTTTGTCAACAAAATCAGCCAGTGGCTCCAATTACGTCCTTCTGCTGTCTCCTCAAGAGCATCAGTCTGTGCACCACAAGTTCAGTCTTTGCCTAACAGACAAATAAGAAAAAAAAAATGTGTGGATCTTTTCCAAAACTGGAAAATGAGCTTCCAAAAGTGTGGCCTCACCATCTGGCTCTGAGTTGTAAATATATTATCTGGTGCAGTAAATCTTTTAAACAAGCACTGAGAAAAGATTGTATCAATGAAAGTATAGCAGAGTTACCTTCGAACATATATCACAGTGAAGTGGATGTTTGTAAATTACCTTGAAGCACTTACAAGCATTTACGCTTGAGCATTTACAGCTATAGTCCTCAGTGTGAGCTTCGATCAGCTGAACATAGTAAATGTTAAACGTGTACTTAATATGTTCTTATCACTTGTGGAGCAGCGGCTAATCTACACTTTGACATATTTGGCAAAATGAACAGACACTTGATAAAAAAGAAATAGATCTTTACTAGAATGTTTATAACATTTAACATAAGCATTGGTGAAATACATAGATTTGCACGACAATAAGCTGTGCATCGTCCCTGTCTCCAGTGTTCGCTAGTCTCGGTCCACCTGCTTCTCTCTTCTGGCTACATCTATTTTTGCTTTAACAAACTCAACTAAAATAAATGATTTCACATTCTGAGTCACTGAAAAGAGTCTGATAAAGTTCAAGAATAAGTTCTGTTTGGAGGTGATATTCATGCACTGCAGAAATGTTTCATTCCCTGTAGGAGGTGATAGCAAAGGGACATTAAATTCATACTATCACTCAAATTCAGATAGCTGTGAATTGTTCAAGACCATAAATTGACTGCACATCAGGATTTGAGACATTTCCACTTTGTTAGCAGTTATATCTTAAAACAGAATGAGATTTTTTTTTTCCATAAATGACATGATGGCATCTGATCCCTTTTTACTTTTAAAACAGTTCCAATATCAAAGGTTGATCACAAGGGGGCAGTATTATACAGTCATTTTAGAGCATAAACTGACTCATAGAGATCCTGCATGGTGTTCTTTTGTCCCTTTTTGTCTAAAAGTAATCCCTCTGAAATAGGTTTAATCCTATCTTTAAAAAATGTGATTCCCACTAGAGTACGGCTTCAGAGCCACTGAGCTGCAATGACCACTGTCTGTTTGAAGCTTCATGTAGCAGCGGTGATGCTGCCAGCAGAAACACAGTGCTTGCATTTTTTGAAAGAACCATTTTCCTGTGGGATTAAACTCTATTTATGTGTTTTGGAGATTAAGAAAATAAATAGTGCAAGTCAAACATGGGCTTAGATTTGTTCAGTGTGAACAGCCCTCATTCATTCTCTACCTCTGTCACAGGCTTAGACCACTCACTGTTTTTGCACTATACACAGGGACAATATAGTTAAAAATGTTAGATGTCACTATTTTCAGACATAATGGGTTATGCTGTGTATAGTAAGCCATATCATTTCACAACAAAAAGGTTCCCAGTTCAAATCTCAGCTGGTGTTTTTCTGTATGGAGTTTCTAAACTTTTCCCTGAGCACTCCAGGATCCTGCAACAGTCCAATGACACACATGTCACATTGATTGATGACTCTGTATTGGCTGTATGAACATGCATGGTTGTTTGTCTCTGTGTTGCCATGTGATGGACTGGTGACCTTACCGGGGTTTACCTGCCTCTAGTCTGATAACAGCTGGGACAGTCTCCAGCCCCCTGATGACCCTGAACAGAATAGAAGTGTTTGCACGCTACCTACTCTTAGGTAGTGTCAGCAGTTACTTCCTGTTTGCTTCTCTCCTACTGTCTCTCCTCTCATAAGCAACATAATACAAATTGATTCCTAATAAAGGTTCTTATTTACAGTGTTTCAGTTTCTGTTATCAGATGGCACACCAGGTAAGAAAATAGCAACTGAAATTAAGTCCTTTATGGCTACACATTAAGTAGCAGTCACTCATTTCACAAATAGTCATCTAATGAAACCACAGTTGACAGTGCCTGTGAATCAATTTGGACTTTGATTACATGTGAAACATGAGGGAGCATACATGAAGCTGTTTGGCCATTTAATACTGTTTGTTTTGTTTGTTTTTGTTGAAGAAAACACGGACAAGTTAAATCTACAACAGTAGAGACTAGTTCTGAGCAAGTCTGCGACACACCTTGTTGCTGACACAGAGGGAATATTAGGGTGTCAGGCTGGTAAAGACCCAGACAGAGACGGAGGAGGCAGGAGTAATCCATGATGTATTTAATAATAATGAAAAAAGAAAAAGAAAAAACACTGCCTTGGCAAGTAAGTCTAAAACATAAAGTAAACTAAATAAACCACCAGAACAAAGTAAAAACCAAAAGGAAAAAAAAAAAAAAAGCTAACCAGGACGAGGATGAAACAGGAGAAAAAGGAAATGGTAAAACACAGTGACCAGAGAATACAATAACAGTACGGACCAGCAAGGAGGGAGAGAAAGACAAGACAACCACAACAAAAACAAGGAGCAAAAACCAAACAGACAGAAGTCACAAAGGTTCAGAGACCCACTGCAGAGGCGGGTAAAAACAGGCAGAGGTGGATGCCCTCGGCGCCAGGCGCACAGCATCGACACTTCAGGGGGCCGACAAAAGGCCTAGTCCCAGATGAGTCAGTGGAACAGAAACCACAGAGACCAGGGCCAAAGCAGGGACCAATGAAACAGGAGCTGAAAAGATGCAGGAGCAGGAACTGGAACTGAAGAGACTGGAACAGGAGTAGGAGCTGATGTGACAGGGACTGATGAAACAGGAACCGAAGAGACTGCGTCAAAAACCAAAGAGTCTGGGGCATGTACAGAGTCCAATGAGACCAGAACAGGAGCAGAAACTGGTTCTGATGAAGCCGAAACAGGTGCAGGGGCAGGAACTGAAGGTGCTGGAACATGAACAGAAACAGGAACTGAAGAGCCGGGACAGGGATGAGGTGTGCTGTCGACCACCTCAGAAATAGGATGGGGTGACTGCCAGGACAGAGCGGCTTGCAGAGACTGCAGCTGGGATGCGTCCAGGAGCGGTGCATCCGGGACCACCACTGGAGACAGGATGCTGTGCATCCAGGAACACCATGGAAACAGGCAGCAACATTGACGTAGAGGAGTAGCACTTCCTGTCTTACCTCCTCCCAGAGGACGCTTGAGCCAAGTTTGGGGTAATCTCGGCCTGAAAGTGGGTCGGTTCAGGAGCTGAGCATTTGCCACAGAGTCCTGAGGCCTCCTCATGCTAATCGAGTACCTGTATTCTGTGAATAATCCACCCCAGGCACATAATGCACGAGCCACGCATTTTTCTCCACCTCCTAGTGGGAATACCCCCAGAGGGTATCCATGTCCCCTGCTGGGCCCATTTAAGGGCTGGTCTGTTCTGTTGGTGTGTCAGGTAGGTCAGGACTCAAATGCAGGAGAGGAGGGAAGCAGGAGTAATCTATGATGTATTTAATAATAAATTAATAAAGAACAAAAACACTGCCTAGGCATAAAAACTCGAAGACATAAATAAAACTATATAAACTGCCAGAACAAAGTAAAAAGCAAAACGGAAAAAAGAAAAACTGAACCAGGACTAGAATGAAACAGGCACAAAGGAATTTGTAAGACACAGTAACCAGCAAGGAGGGAGAGAATGACAAGTCAATATAGGGGTAAGAGCTGATGAAACACAAGTGGAAATAATTAGGAGATATGGGAACAGGGAAGTAAAGCAGGAAAAAACAAATAGAAACAGACTGTCAAAATAAAACAGTAACTTAAGTAAAGTTAACGAACAGAAAAGGACAAAGACAAGAAAACAACAACAAAAGACAGGAGTCAAGAACACCAAAAAGAAAAACCAATCATATTAAACAAAAACCCAGATTCTAACGAAAACACCAAACCAAATCCAGATCCTAACAGGGAAAGAAATTCTCAGGGTTGTTCCATGGTTTAGGTGAAACGTACACATTGGAACAGTTCTCAATGGAATGGAATTGTTAAATCAGATTTATATAAGCTGCTTTGCCTCATTTTTCATATATATAGCTCTTTAAAAAAAAAAGCTGAACTAATTAAAAATTCAGTATACCAACCTGTACGTGAATTACTAACAGTCTAGTAGAAGGGACTGAGTGACACTCTGTTAATCAAAGTAATGGATGAATATGATGATGCACCAGTTAAATATCTTTTCAATCTTTTATGGAAGGATGCGACAAATAGCAAATCAGCACTCATATCCTGATTATCTGAGTCCAGTGGGATTTAAAGATGGAGTCCTTTTATTTGGACAGATACATCATTAAGACTGTTCAATTTTAGCCAGCTCTTCGTGACACAATTGCTAACTATTGATTAAAATGTCAAAAATGAATGGATTCAACTTTCATTTTACTCCTAGACAAAGATAAATGATGCCTAATGATGTTAAAATGAGAGAAAGTGCTGTCTTGTCGCAGCAGTTATATATGAATAAGAGACATGACAAGTGTTCTATATAGGGCCAATAGCCAATTATGAGGACCTCATTAGGATGATGAGAGGGCCTTAATGGTTTGAAATAGCAGTGTTCCCTGTTCTTAATACTAGGAATGAGAAAATGTTTGGCTCCAAATGACAGAGCTGATGTCAGAGGAGTTGTAAAGAGATTATGTCGTGTTCTTTTGAGAGCACTGGACTGTGTTTTCTCTCACTCTTTGTGTTCCTATATTTCTTCTGCTCATACTGTGAGTGTGTCCACATTTCTTGGCATGTGCTCATGCATCCATGGAAGTGAAGAATGGCTCACAGAATTGTCTACTTTGTTGAATAAGTGCCCAATCTTGACCGTCATCTATTCTTAACCTGTTTTTAGTAACCTGATTTGTCCACACAATTGTGTTATTATGTGCAGAGGCAAAGAATACCTGAATGGCAGAATGTGTGTGTGTGACTGAACTGGTTTTCATTGTCTCTCTTCTGCAGAGTCTCATATATGACTCCATCTGGCAAGGTCAGCAGGACTCCATTAGGAACTGGGGTGCAGAATCAGCAGGACATGAAGCTCATCTTAGACTTTGGGCATGTGCATGTGTAACACATAAGGGAAGACGGAGGCACGGAGTATCAGTTATTTTCAGCATTTGACTGAAATTATATGGATGTCTCATGCTGAACATCTTCTTTCTGGCCACAAGAGTAGTGGAGTAGAAGAACTCAACTATGATAGCTATAGCTATTATCACCAGTCATATTTAAAATACAACTATGATATAAAATATTAGGAATGTGGTTATGACAAATATACTATAAAGGTATTGATTATAGGATTATTGAAGGTCTTCAGCATGTCTTAAAAACAATATTTATGTATCTATATCAATACTGGCATGCAAAGAGATAGGAAGTGAGGCAAAATTCAGAAGAAAAGCTACAATTAGGTTGCTTAGACTAACTTAAGTATGTGGAGATTCAGTGAAACATGAGCAAAAGAAAACAGGAGTACAGATACAATCGAGGGAATTATTTTAATTTATGCTAAATGATATATTACAAAAGCTTGTATTGTTTTTCTTTTACAATAAAGACCCACCTTTCAGTCCAACCTTGACCCTGAACAGAATGAAACAGGTAAAAATAGCCTACTGCAGATAACTCATTATAAGATGTATGTATATAATTTAACTGTTGCACTATATGAGCCTTAGAAATTAGGTGTCTAGCCTGAAGACCAGCTCAGAGTTCAAGATGTGGTTATGTAGAGTATCAAAGTCTCAGTTTTTTTTTCTATCAAAAAATAGTGACCTCTGTAAGCTTTGTTATTTGAGAATACAAACACATATCTGCTCAGTTATGCTGTGAGACACTTGAGGCAAGGGAAGGAGCAAACTGCCTTAAATGTAAATGAGCTCAAACTGCAAGTAGGCCATCCTGAGTTGACATTGGTAGACAATATTTTGAATGAGTGGTTGTTGTTTCATAGATGCATGCTTGGAGTCAGTGTCTGCAGCTCCAGTCTGCTGTTGCTTTGGACAATGTAAGAGGGAATGACTGTTATTCAGTGCCTAAATCTCAAACTCACAGTTGGTGCAAGACTTAAACACTAATAACAACTGTTAAAGTATCACACGGTGAAAGAATTACTGACACCAGCAGGAAGGTGCGCCCTGTTGACTAATTCTCCCAACCCCCCAATTTTATATCAGAACAAAATGTTCAGCCAGCTCCAGGCCAGAGCTACTGAGGGGTAAAAAAGCAAATAAATCATTGCAGTAATTAGCATGTGTCTTCTACCCCCTTTTTCTTTCATACGTCCTATACACATACGCTCACTGAAGGCATTAGCTATGAATTTTCTTTTAGTAAATGTTTTGTACCTCCAGAGCATTATACTGCAGAGCAAAAAGAAATCAAAAGGAAAGATCCCATTTAGGTTAAATCCAGCATGTAGCTCTGGACTGTCGGTTTGATCCTCCCAGGCTGATCTTGCTGTGTTTGTAAGCGTTTGAGCACAGGCGAGGATGTCAGTTTGTCAGCCAGCTGGACAAAGATCGATCCGTCTTTGTTAGTCCTGCCTTCACCTCATGTCTGGCATCTCATTGACATGAGTTGTACTACACACTTACATTCACTCCTGGCCAGCAGTTTATCAAGTTTACCAGTATATGTAGTGCAAAATGTCAGATCCGGTCAGGTAGAATAAACAATTTTTTGACATCCTGAAGTGGACCTTACATCCAGGCGGAACATCAAAAAGGATCTGTTTATGCTTTCAGCTAGTAAATCAAAGTTAGGTCTATTGCTGCAGCTGTACTTAGGCTTGATATGGGGGAAATGACAATTGGAAGAGGAGACTTGGGTTAGCTTTAAGCACAGTTAATGCTTCTACCCTGAACCAACAACATATAGCTATTGTAGGGTTGAATCTTACACTGTAGTCTGATGTGCACCTCTCCAGAAATCTTACTGGGTTGTTGCAGACTGAAAGAAATGTTGATATTTCTTTCTACATATTTCCTGCTACTGCTTCCAGATGTCAGCCTGGTGGTAGGATTCATTGCTCAATGCCATTAAAAAATGACTTTTGCTTAATGAAACTCACATGCGATATGATTTATTTGCTCTGTTGCCATGACTAAGCTGCATAAAGGAAGTAAACAAAAGGAAGCTCAGTACTGCAAGCTGCAGTGCTGAAAAAAGTACCTGTTCCTCGACATAGTTTAGTGGTGGAGTTACACCTCAATACAAAGAACTAAGGACAAGTATAAATGTCAGCAAGGATATTGGTTCTGTGGAGTCTACTTGACCATGCTTAAATGGCTTATAGCCCGACTGTAAATCTTCCACTTCTAGCCACATCTTGCATATAGATTTGCTGTGTTGACAGAGGAGCCACTGAGATTGCTATTGTTTTAGGAATACTCTCCTCTTATCTGCATTTACCACCCCTGTTGGCTTGTTAGTTTTGGTTTAGTTCAGCTAAACAGGTGGTCTGATTTGACTGCATTAATGACCCTGATACACAACTTACATTTATACTCCCACACACTGCAAACTCAGTTTGCAGTGTGTCAAAATTATAAACCCAAGGAAACTCAACAAACAGTTTTGAAGCATCTTTGTGTAAGATCTGCTAAATAAAAAGCCAATGTTGTACCAAAATCCGGTTTCTTGTAAAATGTAATGCTTTTTTGGACAGTTTTATGAAGTAAATCAATTACAATTTCAGTTATATTCAATAACGTGTTCATTTTATGGAGTTGTACACAATGGAGGTTATAATTCAACATACTGTCAATCAAGATTTTCTCTTTTTTTGGCACTAAGTTGTTATTTCAGAGGCTAGTCTCACATATTGTGTATAAAAAGCAACCTGGAGGTTAGTATAGACAGTCTGTGCATACAAAAGATGTGCTCACAGGATTCTTAAAATATGTTGCAGTGACAAACCCAATTACCCAAATTTCATTGCAGCCTGATGTCAGCTTCACTTTCTTTATCGAACTGATAAAGCTTGTTTGGCTACATTTTTGATATTTGCATGAAGGAGCCTTCCAAATTACCCTTGGCCTCTCCAATAATGCATTCCTTAAATCATCATTACTATGTGGGCTTTATGACAGCTACACAATTTTGAGCAGCAGCACAGGAAACTCACCTACACATCTAATAAAACAAGTGGATGGATTTAGTTTTACAACAAGGATTCATTTGTAAATGTCAGACAGAAAGGGAGCATTTATTTCACAAAGGGCTATTCATTCATTCCTCCCTGAGCGGCAAATAGGAGGTATCAGGCCTTTGGGGACTGGGAGACTGTTTGCTATAGCTAGCGGCCCTACTCTAAAAGTCATTCATCAGAACCATTTCCCTTCTCCCAAACTCTCCCCAACCCAGCTGTCATGATGCTGCCAAGATGAATTAGATGTGTCATCATGTGTTTCTTAGTGTAGGCAGGGATACTTTTATTGCTCCATGGGCTGTAAACATAAAAATGCTTCATTCGGCCACAACACTAAAGTAAACTCCTAAATCTTCTTGCAGGTAAATGTATTGTTATTTCTAGGCTTATACTACCAATAACATAAAAAAAACAAGAAAGACCCTTACTTTCTTTTAATCAGAATTGTTTTTAGAGCAACAAATCAAATGCTTCACATATAGGAAAGTTCTATTGATATACAATATCCAACATTCTTCCGGTGTTGCCATCTTAAACTCCTCCTGTCAGCTCCTGATCTATTGAATTTTGTCATTCAGATTGTTTTTATAGTAGTAAGCCCTTATCTGACACAATACTTCTTTCAACCTTATAGCTCAGCAGATTGAAAATCTATTGGATAAAATGGCCTTTGTGACATATGTACCTTACAGCAGATCATGAACGCAATTATCCTCAAAATTGTCACTGTAAATTACCACCTGCTCTTCTGTCAGTTCCCTGCAGCTACTGACCCATGCCTCCAGTCTGTCTCCCTCTGCTCTGTGTGCCGATACCTCTCTCCTTTCCCATGTCTTTTTTCCTGCTCCCTCACAGGTGCCTTGATACTCCCAGTGGGAGACAAAGAAGAGACAGCAGCAACCAAGAGAAGCAGAAACAGTACAGAGAAGACAGAGTCAATAAAGAAAGAAGGGGGTGCAGAAAATGAAGGTCTCTGAGGAGAATGGCAAGATGAAGGGAGATGCATTGTGTTTATGACCTTGCAAATGTGGGACTGCCTTGTAAGTTAATAAGAAAAATGAAAAGATGAGATGTGATGTAATGAGGTACAGTCAAAAACACTCAAATAATTTTAAGATATAGTTTTTAGGAGAGCTGGGTTGCAGTGTTTGCTTTATGTAGCTTGATTCTATATGTCAGGATTTGGTTTGGTCAGCCACGTCTTATCTGAACAAAGACCTACTACGATTTTGTGTTGGTTTTATTTTATGCTGAGTGCCTGAACAACTAAGTGTTCTCAGAAACAGACCTTTTGTCATCAGTGCTTTCAGTTCAGGAGAGTTGCTTAGAAATGGGGCTGAGATTTCAAGAACCCAAATAATACCCAGATTGAGACCCCAAGTCCCAGATGACTTGAAGAGGAGACATAGTGGATGCAGAGCAGAAGCAAAACAGAGAGAGAGAAAGAGGAAGTTTAACCCTTCCCATCACTCGATTATAAAGCAGAATGTGAGAGCTCTGTCAGAGCTCTGTCAGAGCTCTGTCGGAGCTCTGTGAGAGCAAATAAGATGGATAAGCTTGGATCATCCAGAGTACCAGCAATGCAGTATTACATGTTTCACCAAGATGTGGTTGCAGGAGCATATCCCGGAAATCAGCATCTCTCTGCCTGGCTTTCAGGTGATACAGGCAGAGATTTGAAAAGCAGCTGCATATATAAAGATGGTGGAATAGTAGTGTTTGTCAACAAAAGATGGTGTTATCAAGGACATGCAACTGTGAAATATTGTTTCTGCAGGCTCGATGTTGAACTGTTTGCTGTACGTTTATGTCCATGTTTTCTGCCAAGAGAGTTCACAGGTCTTATTTTAGTGGCAGTTTACATCCCAGCATCAGCTGGTACCAATGCTGCACATGACTTTAATAGCTCAGTTGTTGGGAAACCACAAATGCAAGAACATATGGGCATTCATGACAATATCTGGAGATTTCAACTATGCTTCTTTCTGCCACATTTCCAACGATTCAACAAAACATTGCTGCTCATCGGCAATGTTCTCAGCAAAGCAGATCATAATTTCATCTTTCTTTCCTCCACTTACAAGCCCATTGTTCAGAGACAACCTGGAACCAAAAGGACTGTGAGGAGGTGGTCACAGGAAGCTGAAGAAACTCTGCTGCAGAGTTTTGAGATTACAAATTGGGGTGCACTCTGTGAGTCACATGGAGATGACATCAATGCCATGACTGAGTGTGTGACTGACTATATCCCCTTCTGTATGGAGAACCAGAACAGTGAAGTGAGGAAGGAGATGAGGAGGATCACAGGCTTCAGGCAGAAGGAGGATCAAATAGATGTAACTCTCGACAGAGCAAATGAAATGAACACATTCTTAAACTGGTTCATTTCAGCAACAATCTCAGCATCCTCCTCTCCTGCCCCCAGCCAAACAGGCTTCCCGCTCTCCCTTGACCCACAGCTTCCATGTCTCAGCTGTCTCATATTCCACCTCAGTCATGGATCCTGCTGTTTCTCCATAGTTCATCTCCCTCTCCCACCTGTCTGTCTCTAGCGGTAAGCTGAAGAGGCAGCTGGAGAGACTGAAAAACAGCAAGGCTCATACACATGGAGTCAGCCCAAAAGTTTTGAAGGGCTGTGCTGACCAGCTCTCTGAGTAAGCAAACAAGCACCTTGCAGTGAGGTTGGAGTTGAAGGTCAAACAGTATTTCCACCGTGGTAAAAGAAGTGGAGATGCAACACTTATGCTATTTATGAGAAGGGACAGAGCAGACTCTACTTCTTGAGGAAGCATTTGCAGCAAGATGTTCCATATCTTCTATAAGTCTGTTGTGGAGAGTTCTATCTCATCTGCAGTCATGTGTTAAGTAGCATCAGAGCCAGTGAGATAAAGAAAGTGAACAAACTAACAAAGAAGATTGCCTCTGTTCTGACAACTTTTCTGGAACCTCTAAAGCTGCTTTGCACATGACAAAAAAAAATGTTTCTGTTTCTTAAGGGGAGGCATTGAGGTTTGCTCCTGTGATCAAAACCTCACATGAGTTCATGCATACTAATGTATCCTAACATAATGAATGTACAGCTCAGAGTAATTCCAAGGCTTCCGTTCAGTGCAGCCTTGGGTAACATCATTTGTCACAATATTCTATTCCACAGTGCAGATGAGTCTGGAGAATCAGAGGAAAGTAAATAATTTTATGTAAATGTATACATTTTTAATAACTGTTCAACAAAAGATGTTCTCATGAATTATAAAATTAAAAAAGGCACATGTTCCTAAATTGGTTGTATGCACATCCTAACTGCAGCTGTCCATAAATTAGTAAAAGCAGTCACAGATGCAGCCTTGTTGTTCCTAATTTAAATTGGATCACAAGGAGTCTGATTATCATTTTCAGGCTGTTCATTTATGAATCATGATGCATGTGCATTTTTCAAGTCTAGCCTCTTTCGCGCTCATAAAGTGTGGCCAATGAGAGTCCAGCCATTTTGAAAACGAAGACCGGCTGTGTCACATGACACATGCTAACCAATGACATATCCCTGAAAAGGCTGTGATGAATTCTAAATGGCACAAGTTGAGCTCTATAGCTTATGTAGTTTTGGAGAATCATGTCCCCCACAGAGGACAAAAAAATAAACCATCTTACAAGAAGAATGTGTGATATTTATGTGTCTTGGGTTATACAATTTTTGTCATATAAATAATTGCTATTCGATCTTTAATTGTCTGTTTATCTTTAAGCCGCCATAATATCTTAATGCTATAAATAACTGTAAATTTCACTCAACCCTCAAGAATACAAGCCATTTATTGTAATTTAATACTAGGTGTTTAACAAGATGGTGTCATTAAAAAGCTGTCATTTATATCAGTTAGTGAGTCAAACCTATTAAATGATGGAAAACAATGTGGAAATATGATATTTTTATCAGTTTCACTCAGTTTTCAAGCAACTCAATGAAAACCACAATGGTGATTATGCAACCATGATCATGACTATCTCAGATAAGTGCAATTACACAATTTATTGTTAATTGTGACAGGCCTACTCTTCTGGGTGTGTGGGTGTAAATGCACACCCGTGAAGTGAAATACATTGCACTGTGGGGATTATATCCTCACTGATATTAAGCTTAATGAAGCACTGAAAGAATCAGTTTGTTGGACTTAGCAGCAAAGCTGATACCCGATGAATACCTGCCTTATAACTCTCTGCTGCTAAGTGTAGGGGAATCTACAGGTACTCCAAAAATAAAACAAATAATAAAACAAAATAAAATAAAATAAAACAAGTTAAAAATGGCTCAGTCAGGACACTGTGTTTGGTATTTTAATTCTTGGCTCCAACACAAGGTGGTGGAGGAAATTGATGTGCATCATTATGGTAATAAAAACATTGCACACATTTTTTTACTCCACATTATTCTATCTAAATGAAAACCTGATTTATATATTTATTACTTTTCTGCCAGGGGATTGCCATAAAAGGTACAAGCTGGAACTTAATGATTTCTCAGTGTCCTGAAGCATTCAGCATTATTAAACCCCTTGACAAGCTTTTCATATGACACTCCTCATACTTATTCAACAGGTAGCCCTTCTTGTGTGATTATCTTTATTGAGTTTAGCATGAATGTATCTGCTGGTAAATGCAGTTCACATATATACGGCCCATGGTACATGGCTGTACTGCACTGTATGACATTATAATGCAGTTTGTTTTTTTTTTCTCTCCTTGCTCATTTCAAGCTTGCACACTCTCAAATCGACTAAATAAAATTATGCAGCATAAATATTATATGCATGCAAATGCTTTTTCTCAGTATACATTTACTATTTGTCTATGGAGTAATTTTTTAGGCAAATACACACAGTGTCCAGAATACTTTGTTCATACAGACATGCACACATTCTCAAATGTAATGCTGTGCAGCAGAAAGCAACTGAGCAAATACATAATCAAATGCATGTAATCTAAATATGTAATATATACATATTCTTAACATTTCTATGAGTAGAAATAAGACCACTAAATGTTGAGCACAAGTCTGAGTACGAACGTTGTTGACATGAATACAACAAGCATGTCAACCCCAAAACCTGGATGCAAAAAAAGTGTAATCCCCTCTGAATGATGCAATGCGACCTCAAGTGGCAGCTATTTAATAGCTGTGCTTGTCAAGGCCTTTTCATTTATCTTCTTTCTGCG
>JBAMYA010042594.1:0-14240 GCA_037176975.1 Arrhamphus sclerolepis
GAGGGGCAGGAGGAAAACCAGTGGGTGGACGCTTCACCATGAGGGGCAGGAGGAAAACCAGTGGGTGGACGCTTCACCATGAGGGGCAGGAGAAAAACCAGTGGGTGGACGCTTCACCATGAGGGGCAGGAGGAAAACCAGTGTGTGGACGCTTCACCATGAGGGGCAGGAGAAAAACCAGTGGGTGGACGCTTCACCGTGAGGGGCAGGAGAAAAACCAGTGGGTGGACGCTTCACCGTGAGGGGCAGGAGGAAAACCAGTGGGTGGACGCTTCACCATGAGGGTCAGGAGGAAAACCAGTGGGTGGACGCTTCACCATGAGGGTCAGGAGGAAAACCAGTGTGTGGACGCTTCACCATGAGGTTCAGGAGGAAAACCAGTGGGTGGACGCTTCACCATGAGGGGCAGGAGGAAATCCAGTGGGTGGACGCTTCACCATGAGGGGCAGGAGGAAAACCAGTGGGTGGACGCTTCACCATGAGGGGCAGGAGGAAAACCAGTGGGTGGACGCTTCACTATGAGGGTCAGCTGTATTGTGCGTCAGCCTGTTTTTATTTCACGTAGGTTATAAATGCAAAAAAGAAAAATTTGAAGTTACAAGATAGATGCAAGATAAAGAACTAACAAGTCAAAAAGTAAAATTGGACACGCCAAACTAATCATATCATATCTTCTCCTTCCACTCTGTCACATCGAGCTGGTGAAGAAGGACGTTTTTGTTAAGTTGTACAAGAACCAGCTGGAACAGAGCGACTGTAGCAGAGCACAAAGACTCAACAAAAGAGCTCTATGAGCCCAGCAGAGCTGCAGCGGTGCTGTCAGACCGCCAGCCTCCCACAAGACCTGCCATGACTGCGCCTTTCACAGCGCAGAAATCAAACAGAGGACTTGTATTCTCGGCTTCGAGCTCAAATTCTCCTGAGTTTTTTTCTTTGGCATCTCTGCATTCTTGTGACTGTTCAGCAGCATACCAAATGTTTTGACAGCCCCCAAACACACTTATTTTTAGAGTAATTTACCAGAAAAACACACATTTATGTGGCTGTTCTCCACAGAACAATAAGAAGTTCATCATGAACCTGGTGGGTAATTTCTGGATCAGCGCAGTAGGAAGCTGCAGGACAGATGTGATGTCAGCACTTCAATAATGGGTGACATAATGGTCCAGTATAATGCATACTGGACACAAAAACAACCAGTGCAAAATTTACATTAACTATAATGTAATTTGATCTATAGCAGAAATAATAGGAATAACTTTAGGAATAACTTGGTCCATTAAATAAATTGATCTAATTAATGTGTGTGTGCATGCGAGACTAGAAAGGTGCTATATAAGCACACTGTTGCTATTTTTGTTTTATTATTACTGATTATTAACTCTCAATGTCCTCAAAAAGTATTAAATATGAGAGGACCAAAAGTTTTGTAAAACAACAAGTGAGTTATCGAAATATATTATTAAGAAAAAAAGAAGTGTTCCTCTCTGTGATTTGAATCTTTAAATTATGAGCTGGAGCTACCAGTTACCGAAGTTTCAGATGTCGTATAGTGAAATCTCTCAAGTATCAAATTATCTCAGTAAAAGGGGGCAAAAAAGACGAGAGTCAGATCTAAAAAAGTATAGACTGGGATTAATGGGTTATTGGAGAGGAAAAATCAGAGGACTGGTTGTCACAGTAACGTCAATGTCACTTTCAAGGACAAAGTCTTGGAGAAAAAGGGTTTGCAAAGTTCAGAGGAGATAAATAAAATAAAAACGTGTTTTCATTAGGTCGGCTCCTTCCTTATATTACCAGCCCACAACTCCAGAGGTCAACATCTGGCATCCCAGGTGTGCCTGCTTTGGGGCCCAGGTGGGGCCCAGGTGGGCCCCTCCTTTTCGTCTGTAGCCAGTGACTGGCTCTCAGTGTCCAGCAGCTTCTTCTGGTCCCCCACACCTACCTCAACAGAGCTGCAAAGCCCCTGCAGCTCACCTGGACTGGGCCCACCACTTGGACTGGGCCCACCACCTGGACTGGGCTTCAGCAGAACTGAACACAAACATGGCAGTATGAGGAGCAGAAGCAGGTAGAAAGATCTGACAGCTGTTGTTGATGCGACTTGAGTGTCTGAAGTGCATTTGCGTTTACTGGTTCCCTAGTTCTGGGTCTCTGTGTTTGAAAACTATTATTGATGCCTGAAGGGGTTTAAATATAATTCAAGGTGCACCACTGTTAAATAAAGTTAAACAGCAGTCTCTCTCTGTGTATATATGTATTAACATTCATCTCTAGTGTAACTCCCAGTAGGGTGACATGGATTTGAATCATATCCAGTTCTACAGAAGTCATTGTATCTGTAATTTCATCAGTCTGTACTGTGCAAAGTTCATGATTACATGATTCATTTTATGTTTTTGAAACATTATGGACATTGACCTGAACATTGTAAACTGAATTCACTCAACGTCCAGTTTGCAGCCAGTTTCTTGTGGAAGCAGCTTGCAGACCTGCTGCTCCATAACAGATGGTTCTGGTGTCAGATGGTTCTGGACTGTCTCTACAAAGTGATTCTGCGTTTCTGCAGGCTTTAACACATGACGGCTACAACCAAACGGATGGTTGGGCTGCACACCTGGTGAATCTGGCAGAGGAGGAGCAGATGTCTGTCAAGCATACACTAGAGCACTCTGGAAAAGAATGTAAAGACACATATGACTCCCACTCTCATCGAAGGAGTCTGAAGGAAGCGTTTGAGAGGCAGAGCTAACGCTGGGACTGTTTACACAGCTACATCCACATCCACACTTTGGAGCACAAACGTTCTCACACCACTATTTTCTGTCCAATTTTGATACCTGTTCTTTGACTATCAGCTGATACCAAGGGCTGTTCTGAGATTTTAATTTTATTAACAAATTACTCAAAAAGAAAACCCCAAAACCATATAATAAAGAATATCTATTAAACTTGAAGTGCAGCCACAAATATGTAAAGCTAAAAAAGCATTTATATTTTGACATTTAAACACATTAGGGGTCCGGATGTAATAATACTACTACTAATAATAATACATTTTATTTGAAAAGCGCCTTTCAAAGCACTAAAGGACAGTGTACATAATGCAATATTAAAATAACAAGCATAAAACACACAATCTACAAAAAGCAATTCATAGTGAAACGGCAAAAGGAACCGGTTATGATAAGTTTGAACTGATGAGTTTTGATTTAAAGAGAAAAGGAAGTGATGTTCCTTAAGTCGGGAGGTAATTGATTCCAGAGCCGAGGAGCAGAGCAGCTGAAGGTCCTGCCCCCCCTGGTGGTGAGACGGTAAGAAGGGACAGAAAGAGAGAGAGAGGAGGACGATCTGAGGCAGTGAGATGGAGTGATGGTGTGAACCAGGTCAGACAGATAAGGGGAAAGATGGTGAATGGCTTTAAATGTGGACAGAAGGATTTTAAAGTTGATGCGGTGTGAAGCTGCTGCAAAGCAGGAGTGATGTGGTAGATGGAGGGATCCTAGAGATGATACGGGCAGCGAGTTCTGGACTAGTTGGAGCTTATGGAGAGGTCTTTGAGTAAGGCCATACAGTAGTGGATTATAATCATCAGTCTGGGAGGTAACCAGGCTGTGGACAAGAATGACAGTGGTATGTGGGTGAGAGACGGACGGAGACGGTTGATATGTAGGTGGAAGTATGGAGACTGAGGGACATTACTGATGTGTGAGTTGAAAGACAGAGTGCTGTCAAGGACGACGCCCAGACTTTTTACCTGTGGGGAAGGTGAAACCAAAGAGTTGTCAACAGTGATTGGAAATTCTCAGTTTTTGATAATGTGGATTTGGAGCCGACCAGAAGAAACTCTGTCTTTCTACTGTTGAGTTTAAGGAAATTTGAGGAAAACCATGATTTGATTTCAACTAAACGGAGGGTAGAAGGGAAGAAGGAGGACGAATGGAGTCACGTTTGGTGGACAGATAGAGCTGGGTGTCGTCTGCGTAACAGTGAAAGTGAATGTTGTGTTTACGAAAAATGTGACCAAGAGGAAGAAGATACATAATGAAGAGACAGATCCCTGGGGGACACCAGTGGTAATGGGGGACGGCTGGGAGGTGTATGATTGAGCTGGATGAAGTGAGTACGGCCAGACAAGTACAGTAAACCAGTGTTGGGGGATTTGGGAGATTCCGATGGAGGATAGCCTACTAAGGAGGTCCATGCTGAATGATATGATCAGTCTACTTTATGGTGAGAGCAGCTCCAGAGGCGTACTTCCACCCAGTCAACTGTACTGCAGCTGTAGATGTTCAGTTATCAGGCCAGATGGGGGCTAGGGTTAGGCTTAACGCCAGGAGTTATACACGTTTGTCAGTTTCTGAAAAACAAACTTGCTTTGATAAAGTTGTTTTTTCATGTGATGCTCCTCAGATGCTTGATAACTTCCTGAAACCGTAGCCGTGAGCATATCACAGTATTCCTGGTGGGATTTTCCAGCTAAGATGGTGCCATTATGCCAGTGTGATGCCAGCAGGACATAGCTGGTTCTGTCCAACAACTCATGCCCCTCTGCTCCTCCACCAGCCAACTCATAACAGGAAGTTGCTCAGCAACTATGTATTGTGCAACTTCCTGTGCCGGCTTTCTGAGCAACAAAAAGAAATTGGAATTCTGCATATTGGTAAATAACTGACACTGTTATTTCCATCTGAGGGTATTTCCAAGACTGGTATCAGTATCTGGACAACGCTAACAGCCATGAACCCCCCTGATTTCTGACACACATCAAACAGCACAGTTTGAATGAGATACAGGAAAGTATTTGGGATGATATTAAACACGCGTTATTTTTGTTTTAGCACCACCTTACAACTGTGCTCATGGCAGCACGCACCAGCTCAAGTAAAACTCTTCAGAATTCTCTTCTGAATGTGGAAATCTGTCTGTTAGCAGGGAGAGGGGGTTACATTTTTTTGTAGCACGTCAGATAAATTTGTATTAAGCAATTATACTGACCAATCAGAGCTAGCCATTTGCTCTGCTGTTAGCTTTGATGGTTTTGTCCCGTCTCTGTGCAACTTGGTGCTGCACAGTTGGAGGAAAACTGGGCTTAGAAAGCAGTGGGTGATGTCATTCATGGTTGGTGCATCCACGTCTGAATCCCACAGGATGCAGAATTGCCATGAAATAGAAGTGCCATGGCAGCTGCTGCGAATCGCGGCCCTCCTGTCAATGAGAGTCACCTGAGGCTCCCTGAGATACCTGAAGTCGGAGCAAAACCACGTCAAACCTTGACCGCTGCTCTTCCACTGTTGGTGCTTGTTTTGGAGCAAAGCTTCTTATAGCAAAATTCTGATAACATTTGAAAAAGATTCTAATATACCTTTGATAAAACGGTGTACCCCCTTTATCTGAATATAAGTGGATCCATTTATAGTTGAGTCAAGCGTTTCTCACACCAACACCATCACTGTGGACATGCTGCTCCACGAGCTCTGAACGGCTGCAGGAGTGTGTGGATTTTACACTCTACTGATGAGTCATGCGTCTTCAAACAGGGAAATCAAGGCAATGTAGTTCTCAGTGAACATTAAAAAACTGCTATTTTTGAACCATGTGCACTAGTTCTGTGGAAGTAGATTTCCTGGCTAAGACGTACCAATCAGCAACATTTGTTAACATAACATTACTTGCTCAATGTCCCTATAGGACGCGGTGAAAGCACCTAAACCTAATGAATCAGGGAGAAAAGAAAATCCGTTTTTCTTGTTTTGGCATCTGTTGGTTTAAAGTGGGTGGGAAGCAGACAATTTCTATGCATCAATACACATGTAAACACGCGCACACACACACACACTGGCAATGACTATGGTGAAGGTTTAACTGAAGGCCCCTAAACCTTGTAAAAACAAGACCAAATAAACTGGAGTTGAATGCAAGGATTTAAGCTGAGTAGGAACAGAGCCCAGTGAAATAAATACATTTTTATAACGACTGTTACTTCAGATGAAATTATTGCAGTACAGAAAAAAGAGAAGATGTCACAGAGTGTGTGAGTGTGTGGGAAAGTGTATTTACCCTTTTATATTGCCATGATGAAAATTGGTTCCAGTAAAAATACAGGATGTTGCGATCCCTTATATTTAAGTATGTACAGCTACCAATGTGGGGAACAATGAAGATGCTGCTGGGTGATGGACTGGGTCCATGGGGGAAACACGAGGAAGAATGGGAAGGTGAAGCCAAGGAGAAAAAAGAGGAGGTCTAATGCTCTGCTATGGTCATCTGGTGGACACCATCACCTTGTTCTTCAGGTGTGCCCCGCTCCCCTCTGAGCCCATCTACATACTCTGGTACTTGTCCTTTGGGTCCATTTTCACCCATAGCCAGTGACTGTCTTTCTTAGCCGGGTCTGACAGCTCTCTGGTTGTTCTGGAGTTGAGTAGTTGTTGAACTGGCCACAAAGCCGCCTCCTCCACTCTGCACACTGTCAGCGTCCATCCTTCACCTGCTTTGGCTGTCAGACTGGAGTATCACAGGCTTCGTTGGCTGCATCTGTCACCTCGATGATACTGGACTAGAGGACCAGTGTTGCAGGATGGTTGGTGCTTGCCTTTGCCAGTCCTGCCAGTCTGTGGGCCTCAGTCCTGAAACCTCTGATATGAAACTGGATGAAAAAAGAAAAATGGAAAATGAAGAGAAGAAGTTAACACATTGTTCTGTATCAACAAAACAACCGCATTCCCTCTCATATTTGAGAAACATCTTTCAGGAATCCAAACGGCTTCACGACACTGTAGATGTTCCCTGGACCGGCCCGAGCCGTCAGTCTGCGTCAGTCTGTCCGCAGATCAAGACTATTTAACCTACCCACTGACGCGTCAAGATCTGAAGCTCACAATCTACAGCTGAAATATGCCATCAATTAAGATTAAACGATGTTTTATCATGTTTAAGACATGATTAAAAAGTTGCATGTTATGAAAATAACAGTCCATGTAAGTCTTGGAATGTCAGAGACTGACAGCCATATTTATGAGTTCCTCCTTTACATAAGCTTCTTCTCCATGCGCTCCCATCTCATCCAGTCACCCCACTTGGCTTTTGCTACCTCTGGCAGCTTCTCCCAGTCAACATATGTCCCCCATCACCACGGTTAGGCCTTGATGGATGTTGCCGACTACATCTTGGGGGCAGAGGACGGATTTTGCATCCAGGACAGCTGCAGGTCTGCCGCTGCCCTTTCGTTTCTGTAGGCTGAGCTCCTCTCATGACTGGGTCCCGGGAGTCTTTGAGGGACATATTCAGCCTAATTTTATCACACTGCGAGTCTTCAACAAGACTAGAGGTCGGCAGTGAGATGGCTCAACTGAGGCACCACTGAGGCACCTTCTGGACTTGAGAGTCCACCAGCTTGGCATGGGACAATGAGAGCATGTGTATGGTCACTGCCCACATGAGCTGGAGCAGCAGCTTCATCTGACTTTCTTGAGGCCATTAACTGTATTTCACCAAAATTGTTCCATTTGGGGGTGTCTTTGGAGGTCTGTGTTGGAAGACTGCTGAAGTGCACTGGTCGTCAGTCAGTCTGTCAAAGATCATTTGTACGTTGGACAGTTTTATTTGTTTTACCCAGTTGTCACACTAATGAATAAAAAGATGATTATGAGAGCGCTAATTGTAACTCTGTTCATGTGTAATTAGTTGTGTGATTAGGCAAAGCATATAAATAAATAAACTGAATTGAGGTCTATTTACTGGTCAAGTAAATTAATAATTATGTAAGAAATGTGATTTGTTGCCATATGGAAGCAACAGTTTTCTGTCGGGAAAACTTGAAACATTAAATTAAAGAATAATAATGTATATATTTGTTTACAGTGGATCAGTGGTGCTTAACCTGTAATAACCCTGATGAATTTAGATTGCACATGTATAAAATCCTAACGCCTTTACTGGATTTAGAAAAGTTACTAAAATAAGTTGCCAAAGAGCTCATCTACAACTCTTTACAAACAATTGACTGATGTTTTTATTTTAAATGATATCCCCTGGACATTTAATCCTGAGAAAAGAGCTGTAGAGTCACGAATCACACTTCAGAACTAATCTGATTACCAGGTGGCAATTTGTTACTTTGGTCACATCTTTGGTGATTTGGTTGCATTTTGATGGTCAGATGATTTTTAAAGCATTTTATTGCTTGAGCAGATGAGAAGATTAAATTAAAATGAAATATGAGTATGTGAATTACTATGAAGTAATGCATCGCTTGCTGTCATTTCTTCTCTATATTGGTGTAGTTTGGATTACTACAGTGTCTCCCATCAGTTGATGTTTTGTGGGGCAAGATGGTGTTTAACTGGCAAATAAAAAATCCTGTTGATAGTGACAGTCTGCAGTTTCTGAAATAATAAGACAGTAGTTCTATAGTTCTGTGACTTTCTAATAACAACCAGAAGTGCAGTTGTTGTGAATGTAATGTGGATCAAATTCCTGAGCTCCTTCCAAAAAGCGATGAGTCACCCGTGGTCTTTGCTTGTAAATGGAAAAAATGAGCACGAAAGCCAGACTCTCACAGCAGAGTGGGCAAGTCATTGAATGTGCAGTTATGCATGTGTGCTTTTCTGTTTGGGTAGATCCAGTTACACTTCAGCCTTGAGAAAAGAGACTGATATAATCTACTAACAAGTTTGTGTTGAGGTTACACCTTGAAAACTCTGATCTACTGTGGAAATGAGGATTGAATTGATTTTATTATTTATCTACTTACTTACCTTCTCTAGAATTACAACCCCAACTCCAATGAAGTTGGGATGCTGTGTAAAACATAAATAAAAACAGAATACAATGATTTTCAAACCTTTTCAACCTACATTCAATTGAATCCACTTCAAAGACAAGATATTAAATGTTAAAAATTCTAAACTTTATTGCTTTTCTTGTTTTTCAAATATTCTCTCATTCAGAATTAGATTCCTGCAACACGTTCTTAAAAATCTGGACAGCCGCATGTCCACCTCTGTGGTCCATCAACTTTATCAATCAACGTTTGGGAACTGAGGACACTGATTGTTGAAGCTTCGTAGGTGGAATTATTTCTTCTTGCTTGATGTCCAACTTCAGTTTCTCAACAGTCCAGGGTCTCTGTTGTTGTATTTTGAGCCTCATAATGCTCCACACATGTTCAATGGGAGACAGGTCTGGACTGCAGGCAGGCCAGTCTAGTACCTGCACTCTTTTACTACGAAGCCAAGCAGAATGTGTCTTGGCATCGTCTTGATGAAATAAGCAGGGACGTCCCTGAAAAGGACTTTGCTTGTATGGCAGCAGATGTTTCTCTAAAACCTGGATGGACCTTTTCAGCATCAATGGTGCTAACCATTGATGCTGAAACGCTAACACACCCCCATACCATCACAGATGCTGGCTTTGAAACTTTGATCGCTAATAACAATCCAGATAGTTCTTTTCTTCTTTGGCCTGGAGGACACAATGTCCATGATTTCCAAAACCAATCTGAAATGTGGACTCGTCAGACCACAGACCACTTTTCCTCTTTGCTCCAGTCCATCTCAGATGAGCTCGGGTCCAGAGGAGCTGGTGGTGTTCCTGGGTGTTGGTGATATCTGTATGTGAAGCTTAACTTCAAATGTAATTAATTTTTCTGAACTTGGAGTTTACTCATTCAGTGATGTAACCCATGCATCTTTTATCAAACCCACCTGAGACAACACTACCATTTTATTGCACTAGTGGCTTTTATTACTAGATAGACAGGAAGGTAGGAGGGGGGGGGGCAGCAACGGTCCACAGGCTGGGAGTCGAACCTGCAACTGCTACAGGACTATTGCCTTTGTCTGCTCTGATCACTGCACCACTCGGCAGCCCGACACTACTTCAAACATCTAAAACTGTACTTGGAACAATGAGGTTATTTTCACACGCATGTCTCCACTGAATCTTTCCAGTGGCCTCCATCACTAATCCTAAATCTTTAATACGTGATTCCA
The DNA here is from genome assembly GCA_037176975.1 of Arrhamphus sclerolepis. Lineage (NCBI taxonomy): Eukaryota > Metazoa > Chordata > Actinopteri > Beloniformes > Hemiramphidae > Arrhamphus > Arrhamphus sclerolepis. The sequence continues at coordinate 9,996 of JBAMYA010042594.1, forward strand.
AAAACAGAAGCTCCTCTCTTTGAGCTCTCAAACAGAGCAGGTGAAGGGAACCGCTGGCCTCCAGCCTGGAATAAGACTGAGGCCGACATGTGCACCTGCTGCTGAAGCAGGGGTGACCCAAGCTGGACGGGTTTTCTTCCTGCACTGAGCTCAGGTCAGAGAAAAGGTCTGACAACCACCCGCCATCTTCGTTCTTTTGGAAACTTAACTGGGACGGAATGTAGAAGGTTTGGCAACATGCATGGACAAATTCATCTTTGAAAAAAGTCACTGCTTTGAAGGAATGCTTCAAAATGAATTTCCTGCATGCAACAACCTTTGTCATGGTGAGCTGGATGACGCATAAACTGAAGGTTTTTTTTACTGGACTTTTAGATGGTTGGAATGACTCCCTTATGCCTTTTTGAAAAAAAGGAAGAAGAAGAAGCATACTTGAAATCTTGACTGCACACTTTTATAGACATGAAATGAGTTATGGAAAAAAAGGTTGTTTTTTCAGATTAGTTAATACAGAGGGTCTGTTAAAAAACACAATATGAAGTCATCACAGCAGAAACATATACAGTATATAAGTCTTCTATTATCAAAACACAGTAACATTTATTTATATACATAAATATGTATATATATATGTATATTTATGGGGGGATATCAATGCCCACCCCCATATAAAGTACATGGTGTACATTTGTGTACAATACTACACATAACATTGAAGCAATGAGCCCAGTTTAACAAGTTGTTACATTGTGGGCAAAATGTTATTATGTACTGGGCTCAGCATCTTTACATTATTGGCTGGTTATTACATTTTGAGTTTTATTACTTTTTTATATAACTTTTCGGGTCGTTGTTAGATTTCAGGCTCTAACAGGCCTGTGTTTTTGTTCTGAACAATGAGATGATCACTGGTGATCAGGCGTGTACATATGGACATAGTTTCCTGTGTTTTACATAGGAGGTAAAAACAAAATAAAAACAGCTAACAGTGCCATGCCTCCAATGCAACAGGTGGAATGGTTTTGGTGTTGGCGCTGGCTGTGATTATTGGCTATTGGTCTCCATGGCACCTGATCAGATGACCACACCAGCACTGAAAAGGGAACATCAGCTAAAGATAAAATAAAAAGTGAAACATAAGGTCTCATCTTTGTACACATCTACTGGATGTGAACCATAATAACATTTGGCTCAGTGTTATTACACTGCAGCTAAGTATTGATTGCTGGACATGGCATTTACAAACAAATGGAAAAGAAAATTGTTGAATTCCACTTTCTTTTTCTTGAAGACGCATGTCTTGACCGTCTTAGCTAACTGGCCATTGTACAGAAGGAAGAGTCATTGTTTTGCCCCTGCTGTCCGTTCCCAGGACACCCAGAAAGAAAAAGCAGGATGTCCAGCTGGCAGCCATGTTGGTGTAGTTCACATTTTACAAAATTAGTTGATTCATTGGAATAAAAATTTGAATAGCGCAGCTTTAGCTGTGTAGCATTTGTTGGTGGGTGTTCCTCATTGTCGCATGCTCGCCTGGACGGTGTTGTCACTGTTGGGCTGGAGGTGTTGGACAGTGATGACTGGCTGCAGGGGCAGAAAACAAGGAAGATGATGAGACACTTCATGAAGAGACATCATCTCAGCTACAGCATCTGCTCACCATCTTGGGAGCTGGTCCACAACAGTTGACCACCTTGCAGCAGTAGGCAGCAAGAGTTACAGAGATGGCCAGCAGGGCCACCTGGATGATGACACCTTCAGCGTAAAAGTGGGCGTGGATGTTCTGTAAGTGAGACAGAACTTTCCAACTTTAGACTGATCACAAACAACCAAGACCAGAATTACCTAGAGCCTTCCATGCCCTCCACCGTCCAAACACATGCCAGTTTCCCTTTCAACTGCTTTCAAATCGCTTAACATAAACTGCTGTACATTCAACTGTTCCACTAATACATGTTCTTTTCTTGTGATACTTGGTCTAACATCAAAGCAGGATTAGATTGTACAAAGAGGATACATCCTTACTCACCTCAGTCTGACGGGAGATTTCAACAAATTCAGATGTCATGTTGTAATCCCAGTACAAATAGGAGAACTCTTCCATTTTCAGTAAAGTGCACACTATGTTGACAGTGGAGGCAGCACAAGCCACAATCTGCATCACCAAACAGGCCCTGAGCTGAGACAAAGATGGTTGCCATTGAAAATGATGAAGAATGACTCGTTTGAAGACACAAAAGAGAAGAGTTCATATGTGAGCCCTGAAATAAAACGTTTCACTTCCCTCCTTCAGCTACTTCCTTTACCAGCTGCTTCTGCTTCTCGCTACAGCTCTCTGATCAGTAGCAGCTTCATATCACTCCACGTGAGCTTCTGTTCGCAGCTCTGAGAGTCTAATCCAAGAAATGATCAGTTCTGTCAGATTACAGCAGAATCTAACACACGGACAAACCCAACGTCTGGACACTGGACATGTGCAACAACCAGCTCCATTCACATCTCGCCAAGTGACTCATGTCCCAGAGGAAGTGGCAGATACTTCAGAGTCATTCTTTTGTGAGACCAGAAGAGTCCAGTTGAACAATTCTCCTACAGTCATTGCATTTTAAGGTGGACTGTGGTATGGGCTCTGACCCTAACTGGTGGCTCTCATGTTCTGTCTAATTGATAGTTATTCTGTTTGGTCCCCATTTCTGCGTTTCTCTCCTCTGAAGTTAGATACTTACTGTAGACAGATGGAGGCTCTGCGCTGCCACAGCCACATGTCCAGCGATTACCACCTGCAATGAGAACAGAACCCCAAGCTCTCAGTAACTCAACATCAGGGAGCAGAAACCACCTCAATGGATGTGGAGGAGCAGTGACTGAGATCTGAGTGTCTCCTGGATGAACTTCTCCTCCTATCTCTAAGGGAGAGTCCAGCCACCCTACGGAGGAAACCCGCTTCAGCCGCTTCTCATTCAGTTCATGGCCATAGGTGAGGGTAGGAACAAAGCTCGACCAGTGAACAGACCAGTACAGCCTGTCGATCTCCTGCTCCATTCTCCCCTCATTCAAAAAATACACATAAAAAAAGGTAGCTGAGAGTACTTGCTTGGCAAGGGTTTGTTAAGCACCACAATACATTTGCAAATGGCTCTTAAAACTTAACTATGGGAAAAAAAAGCCTTTTGTAAACCTTGTCCAGATGTGGCATCGACATCAGTGAAATGGATGGTGACACAGCAGACAGCTGCATAGCAACAAACCCAGGAGCGAAGCTCTGTGATGCCACGTTCTCGTATCAGCAGTCTTAGCTCAGGACATCACTTTGTGATGACAACAATACCAGTAGAGCATCATGTACTTTCTTCAGGTGTTCATTTGTTCTCCAACAAGTCAACGCAGAAACGTGCACACATTACAAGCACATAGCTGGGAAGAGGAGCGTACAGGCACTGGGACGGCCTGCCTGCTGTCCTGATGTCTATGGAGACATAGATTCACAGCTATATACACTTCAAGGCCTGTTTCAGGAAGAAGGGACACACTCCACTCTCTGGGAGGTACAATGTTTGACTTTTCCATGTGCTTACCAGCAGGGATGAAATGAACAAAGGTATACCAGTAGATAGATGGCTCAGGCCTTTGGCCTGAAAAACACCAACAGAGATGATCTCGTACACACTGAAGCCAATCTGAGCTATCTGAAAGACAAAGAGGCAAAAATATATAGAAAATAATTGTCAGGAAAGGCTTCCACACCCTCATACACACATGCACCGTACCCCTAGAGCTTTGGGTTCAGCTTCCAGGAACTTCTTCTTCCGCTGGGTGTCCCTCTGGAAGGTGACTGCAACCAGGGGGCTCTGTGCTGGGCTGGTGCCCTCCTCCACAACCACTTCTTCATCAGAAACACGCAAAGAAATGGATTTAATACAATGTTGAGCTACTTTTCACTTCATTACTTTTCACCTTTGCTCAACTGCACATTTAAAAAACAACAACGATGATATATGCAGCATGTTTATGAGGTAAGTATGATGCAGTTAAATCCAAGAGCTATGGTCAGGAAGAGAAGAAGTTTCAGGACTAAAAGAGCTCTTATGCTGATGCAGCAGTTTGGAAGGACAGAACTTTCTTCTCCTTTTTCAGGAGGTCTCGTGGTGATGCTCTGGTGGTGATGCTCTGATGGTGATGCCGTCGTGGTGAAGCTGCCGTTCAACTACACCTGTCGATTGGATGCTGCTGTTGGATGTTCGCTTGTGT
>JBAMYA010042595.1:0-14239 GCA_037176975.1 Arrhamphus sclerolepis
TCAGAGTTGATTGAACCAACTCAGAACAGCTGTTCTGAAACCAAAAACTCAGAGTTTCTGATCTCAGAGTTTGTTGATTCTGAGTTTGTTGAACCTCCTGTCTTTGTGTTTTTTAGCATGTATTCCATCCATTGATATTATTAAACTCAGCTACAATTACCAACATAATCTTCACAAAATGTCAGGCTTCAAACTAAAACTGGACATGGCATCAAGCGTATAAGAGACTATGCATTTTCCAGGATGTGTAGCATTCAAAGGATGATGAATAGCAATCCTGGAGCATCTATGACTGGCTCTGATCTTCTCATTAGCATGCTAGTAATTCTTAGACATTTTCTGTGGGAAAAGCAAGAGAGCACTACAGTGCACGCACATAAAAGGGGGGAAACATATGTAACTTAATTAAATGTGACAAGTCTTGAAAATGTCACTCTGTCTCCCTGTTATTTAAATCAAAGGTCAATAATTAAGAGCCCTGATTAAATTCTGCCCATCTCTTAAAGACTGAATGCTGCTTTTGAAACATTTTCCAATTTAACCGCAGATTCTAATTAGAATGAATGACTTGTGGATCAAGTCCAAGGAAGTGTGCCATGTTGTATTCACAATGATGAGAAAAAAGGATGAGAACATAGGCCAGATCAAGTGATGTGGGAGACTGAAGGTTTTTGTTTTTTTGACCAAATAAAAAGGATTTATGTGTTAGACCATATCATTGTTCTGTCTGGCAGTCTTCTTTGTAGCTCGTTACAATGCAGTTTAATGTTCTCCGGCTATGACCTCAGTAGTTCAGCAACAGTCTTCCTTTTGATAAAAAAGCTTACCAAATAGCTCTATTAAAAGTTTCTTGATTGGAAAATACTGCGTAACATTTGAGTTAGCGAATCTGTAATTGAGGTAGGAGAAGTGACAGCACAAAAGGAACATCACAAAAACCAAAAAAATAAGCCTAGTGTGTGTGTTATTAGACTATTTTTCCACATATTTACAAAGAGAAAGACATTATAACACAACATCTGAGCGTGACTCGATGTACTAACACGTGCTAATGGGCAGAAACAGTCCTAAAAGGATTTACAGCAACATAAACAGCATTTACATTTAAAGGGAAAACTATTCTGTCTCCCAGCTGCAGATCATTCTCTATCAAGACAATCAATGAGAACATTGCTGTTTCCACAGCTTCATATTCTCTTGTTTTTCTAAATGTTGTGCCCCATCGTTTGAACATTGCACCTAAAAAAAAAAAAAGAAAAAAAAAAGAAAAAGAAAACCAGACAGGTCGACCTCCTGTCCAGCTTCCTTTGATGCTACATGCATCTTTATCAGGCGCAAACATTCACAGTTTTTGTCTGTTCAAGGTGTAAAGCAGCGTCATTGAAGCATCTTCGCACCTGATGCTGTTGCGTAGATCAGATGTTGTCAGTGTAACCAGAGTAGGAAGTGTGCTCTACTGTTGACAGTATCTCAAAGTTGCTGATCTGCGCTATCAACCTTTATGTGTTGCTGTTTCCAAGCTTGTCACAACTACTTAACAACTGTCAGTAACGTCCAGAAATAACAGACGACAGGCATGCCATGGTGAAGAATTTCAAGGTGCTTCTTTTTGTTACCAGTAACTGGCAGCTGATATGTTGCAGGTGGTTGAGTTTCCTGGATTCCTTCAGGAATCTGATTGAAACGTGACCTCTAGTGTCACTGTTGCTATCTTCAATTGCTCCACAAAGGAGCGATGAGAAAGATAAACGCAATACAGTGCATCCTCTTTTTTCTTTTTTCTTTTTTTTTTTTTTAATGAACAAGGAAGAAACAGAGAGTCTTGTGGATGGCAAATCAAACATGAGAAGTAGAATTTAAATGAAAATCTTTTACAACTGACATAAAGAAACAGATCAACAATAATGCCACACAGTTTATTACGACTTACTTTGTTGCATGCGGGTCAGGCCAGCATTTCACTGAAGGGGACATCTCCATTGTGCCCTCATGGAGCAGAAATGGCGAGTGCATGCGGGATTGTAGTGCAACAGCAAGCTCCTGTCGTGCTATGACTTGTCACATGACGCTTCAGGGGTTTACAGAACTAAAATGCAACTGCACGCTAAAGTCTCCTGGCAGAGGCTCAAACTGGTAAAGGAGACTCATCTGTGGTTGCACACGAGGCTGCAGGTTCCACTGCAGCGATCAGCTGTGATACCTAAAAATCTGCTGCATATGCAACACATGCTTCACCCAACATACGACGATGAGTCAGAAAACACTGAGGCAACAGGGAGAATGAAGAAGTTCCTGCGTTTAGTTGGATTCTTGTCTCACTGGAGATGATCATGAACCCAAAATATATGAATGAGGAGGAGATGCATGGTGGGTTGGTATCAAACTCACTCTGACTAAGGGCCACACTAGCATTATGGTGACCCTCAAAGGGCCAGTTGTGACTGTATGAATACTCTGTATTTGTTATTTATTCAGGTTATAAATATTTTCAGGGTCGTGCACAATTTTGAGGGCTGGTGCTGAGGAGTCAACAGGAAAGGGGAAAATCAGCAGAGTGACACTAAATTAATATTTTCATTCACAACTTTTCATAGAAAGCAAAAAGTTGGTGGTAAAATTGATCATTTTGCAAATTCGTAACGTTTGGATTTTTGAATCTTCACAAATTTTTTGGTGATTTAAAAAAAGTCTTTATAAAACAACATCTGAAATTTTATATAAAATTATGAATTTATGTAGTAAATTGTACATTTTATATAACATTAATTCAACTTTTTGTCTAAAATCACAATTTTACTTGGACTTGGAACTAAAACTTCTTCTTGTAAAATATTAACTTTCACAAAATTTAAACTTAATTTAAAATAATGACTTCATGTCCTAAATTGCAGATTGGCAGTATCTTGTATAAATTTGTCATGAAAAAGTAAAAATTCTGTCAATTTTTCAAATGAACGTTTTGTAATAAATCACGACTTTTGTAGATCTACATGTTTTGATTGTTTAACCTCTTAGTTTTTACAAAATTGTGTTATTTAAAAAAAACTTGAAAACTTATATTATATTATATTAAATTGTATTGTATTATATTATATTATATTATATTATATTATATTATATTATATTGTATTGTATTGTATTGTATTGTATTGTATTTATTAAGAACAAAATTGAAAGATTGACTTTGTGGTGAAAAATTGTGAATTCCAATATTTTTTCAATAGCAACATTATTTTAATTTATTTTTTAATCATCATACTTGCTTCAAGTCCTCACGGGCCACATAAAGTGACGGGTGGGCCATGGGCCTTGAGTCTGTGCATATGTGAATGTCCTGGTTTTCTCAATCAAAACACGGTATTCAAAATTATTCCGACAACAGATTTACTTCCTCTTTAAGCTTTTGATTGCCACGTCCTGGCTGACCGAGAGTCTACACATTCATATTTCATTGTCTTGATAAAGATTATTTTTAGTGCAACACAGTGTTCCGTTTAACACCTTGGTTCCAGGTAATCACATTAAATTTATTTTGACACCCCAGCAACCTAAACAATGTTCTACACCAATCAGAACCTCTTAAGTCAAGCAAAGGGACACAACACAACTACATGAGCTCAGCGTGTTGAGCCGTCCCCCAGTTTCGCTCGACTTGACTCTGCATGTAAATGTACCGACTGACTATTGCGCGTATTCCGCTGTAAGCAAGAGACTTAAATGTCAAACATGTTTGACATTTAAGACTCTTATAGTTTGTCAGCTGTAGCTCAGCTGGGCTGTTGAATTGGACTCCTTTCTTTGCCCCCAACGTACATGCATGTGGAGGGAGTCATCCCACCTCCTCCTCTAATGTAGATTAATGTGGCGCAGATCTGACATTCATTTCAGAATTTCAAAAAGATTGAAAACTGTAAAAAAAGAAAAACCACAACTGAGAAAGGCTGTTAAAAAATGGTGAACTGAAGAAAATAAAGGTGTGACCAAGATATGATTGAACTTTTGGTTACTAATTTTGATTTCTTGGTCACAGATTCTGGGTTTTGGTTCTCAGATTTTGGATTTCGATTCTCGCTAGAATAGGCCTTTAGGTGACACCATATATTTCTACCTTTTCCCTGACTCAGTTTGCATATGTAACACCACTTTCTGGAAATCAGGAGTCCATCACAGTCCCATCCTAGAAAGATAAGTGTACATCATGGTTTACATCACACAGCAAACATTAATTTACACTTTTAGTTTCTGGAAAGGTTTCAGGTTTTATGTGTGTTTCCAGACTTTTTCGGCCTTGCTTGGTCAGATATTTAAAAGCCATGGGGTGAAAGAAATCCTGTAAATATCACAGAATGTTCCTATTATTACAGGCTGTGGGTGCCTAGTCCCTGCCTGAATGGTCACTGGTCACTTGTCTGAGGTCTCCCATGTTTTTAATGTAAGTTAAGATTTAAAAAAGCATCTCGCTTGTATCTAGCCTTAGATGTCAATCTGATCCAGCACATGAGTCCAGGAGTTACCCTCCCAACATGAATGGGATTCAGGCTCCAATTTTTATGGATGAATCTAAGATGTTCTGAATAGCCTTGTTAGTTCTGTAGGTAAGAAAAAAAAAAAGTATTACTGTCACTAACTGCTGAGAGAAGGTGTGAATAATCTTTGGGTTTAGCTAAGCAGCTTTCTGAAGACAGAAGATCAAATGAGAGGGTGCATGGAAGGGTTGGTGTAAAATAAATATGGATTTATTTCTTAAACAGTCGATACTGCAACACTGACTCCTGAATAGCTGCAGAAAGCAGGAAAAGCGCATAACAGATTCCCTTTAATATATTGTTTTTTCATGCGTAGTCACATTGCCCTATTGTCCGTATGTTGCCTTGGCACAGAGCCCCCCAGTTCAAACGGAGCAGCCAGCTAACCAGCTGGAAGTCAGGATGCACTTACCGTGACCAGGCTCTTTCTCTGAGCGTGAACACTGGAGCTGCTGCTGCTGTTGTGCTTCACAAGCTAACTGGCTGGCTGCTCGCCCAAACAGCAACACAGGTAGTTGCATAAGCAGGCTGGATGTGGGCAGGAGTCAGACACGGATCCCGCTTTGCAGAGCTGAAATGTCTGATGTGTAATCATCTTTGACGTCCGATTTGCTGTCTGTGAATCTTTCAAAAGATGAAGCGAGCTCTCCTATTGAACTTGGGAATTTTGCAATATCTTGTAAGTCTGTAAGCATGAGGCTATAAAGTTAACAACACATTAAATATGCTATGGTGTATTCATGTTTACAGCAAAGAGAGTCCCAAAAGAAAGAGATGTGCTTTGTTAATGATGAAGTTTCAATCTTCATGTTGCTGAAGCCTTTCAAAAGTAACTTAAAAAAAATTGTCTGATTAAAATATCAGAACTGGATCATGCCAAGGTTTTTGATAAATCAGCTTATTAAATCTGGAAGCACCTCATGCTTTACATTACAGCCATTTTTATATTGGTTGTCCTTATTTTAAAAGACTGTTGTTGGCATTGTTTTCTTGAAGAGTATTTGGGAGCCTCCATGTACAAAAAACATTAATCGTAGAAAGTAGAGAAAAATACTATATAATATTAAGCATATTTTCTAGATTTAAGCTTTGAAAACCATATTTTGTCTCTCTAAAATGTAAATGTAAAAAAATGAATTCTGCATGAAGCTCAACAGGCTTGTGTTTTTGTGCACATCCCTCAATAGTAAAGAAAAAAAGGAAAATGCAATGCCATTCAGGTTTCAAATTTACAAAGCATGAACCTCATTACGGGTTTTGATTAAATGTTTGCAGATTGGGTTTTGTGTGGATTGGGATTGCTTCCCACAGACACCATCACCTCCCATGAGCATGGTATCTGGAGAGTTTGGAAACCAAAGGAACACCTCAGACGCTTTGTTGTGTTCTTTGAGCATGGCGTTGTGTTCTTATCTGTGGGGATGTTGTTGTGTTGGGGGGTGTGATTGGTCTACAGAAATATTCAGCAACTTGGCAAATGAAAAAATAACCTCCCCGTGGATGCCAATAGAGCGTGTATTGTTACAAGATGAGCATTGTTTATTCATCTTGCCTCTCAGTGCTCATAATATGATATTTTTGTTATATGTATATATATGTTATATGTATGTGTGTGTGTGTGTGTGTGTGTATATAAGCTATATATGTGTCTGTAACCATCAGGTGACTGAGCATATAGGCCTTTCACAATAAAGACTGGGTACGTCAGTGAATTCTAATTACAGTTGCATGCAAAACGGTCAAAGAGAAAGAAAATGACACAGGAAGTCAGAAGTTCAGTTGTTTTAGAGACTACATCAGAATGTTTTAGACAAAACAAAAGTTGTTATAATAGTGTAGATGAAATAAATAATCTCCATCACAGTATACTATTTCATTATAGTTTTGGCACAGCCAAATAACAAAAAGGAAAAGTTTCCAAAAGCACTAAAGAGCCAGATATGACCATAATTATTATCCACATCTGGGATATCAGCAAACTATCCATCCATCCAGGTGTAACACCAAACCGCCCAATCAAAGGGCCTGGTGGTGTTTAAAGCCTGACATGGTGATGAAGATGAATGTCCAGCAGTGGTCTAAGTTTGGACAGGACCAGAACATGTGATCCTGGGTAGCGCCTGCATCAGGCAATCTCCGTTTTGTCAAACGCTACATAAACGACCTTGAACTGCAACAGTCCGTGTCTTCTGCAGATTGAAGAACTACAGTACATGCTCTGATAAAGATGGCCTCCGATGTGTTTAAGCTCAGCTGCAGGGACAGATATGGAGTCCTGGTTCGGGGAGCAGAAGCTAGTTTGACACACAGCTGCAGCAGACCACTAATTAGTTTCCTCCGACCTGCAGCTGCCAACCTGTGAGCAGATGTTATGGTCACAGGTTGTTTTAGTTTTCCACTGAAACTAAAACAATGTGGCTTTGCAGGTGAAAATCAGTTTCTTCACACTCTGTCAGTGCAGTGCTACATTTGCTTTTCCTCCACGTAGCAAATGTTTCAGCAAAAAGCCCAATATTAAGATAGCGGTTGTAAAACATGCAAAATTATCCTGCATCGATTCATTTAAACGATAAATTTTAGGTCTCAATATTCTGAATATTTGCACTAAAACGCAGAAGCAGCGAGACTCATGGGCTTCTTTTTGGAGCAGCACCAAACTTTCTGCTTTCGTCTTTCTGCAAATCCATGTTCATAAAACAGGCCTCCGTGGAAAACTAAATATTAAAGTGGATATGTTCGATCAGTGGCTGGTCCAGAAAATCAAACCAAAAATGCTTTTCTTTGGAGACATCTTTAAAGAAAGAAAAAAAAGTTTAATAAGGAGTGGAAAACACATTTCATGGTATACACTCTTGTGGATGCATACACCCGAGAGAAGATGACCTCTATGACATCACAGAGACAATGCTTAAAAAAAAAAAGAAAGAAAGAAATAATGGAAAAATTCCCTCCAGAAGGACAGCTCTTCTTTGCTCTTCCCTGTTTAAACAAGGAGTCCAAATTTAATTTAACACAGTAGGATGCGACCAAAATCTAAAGCAGTCACTCAGTGTCCTAGTTTGACTTTTTCATTTTCTTCCCATTTTTTTCCTTTTCTTCATTATAATTCTTTTCAGGCACCTTCTCAACAGCTTGACACTGGGAATGTGCAACTCTTTTTTTAACTTTGGGAATGTGGGGCAGGAATGTTGTTATCGTCTACTGATGAGTGCAGATCTCGTGGTCAACGATCGTGACAACTAATAAAGACATGGAAGTGAATTATCTGCAAGGATAATGAGTCGTGCCTCAATGTGACTGTCACACCACGCCAGCGCTGCAGCACCTTATGTCCCTTAAATCACTGCTGCCCAGTTGGCAACTCCTTCCACTTCTGTATGTTGGAAGAGGTCCTGCAGAACCCTCACCTTGCTTAGTATGCACTTTTCCTTGCAACAAGGAGAAGTAATTAACATTCAATAATTTCAGGAACTAAAATGTATTCACAGTTTTTGTTTTTTTCAGAAGGAGACATAAATGTAAAATAATAATGCAGGTTAAGAAAAGCAGTTAAAGGGTCATAAATAAACTACTATGTTGGCCAAACATGTCAAACTCAAGGTGGGTCAGTTCTGGGCCAACAATCACATACTTATAATTAGAGTATTTCTGAGTAAATTTCAGTGTGCCTGCATGTTTGATTCAGGACTATGGAATAACTGACGTGGAGAGGAGCTGGTTTAGGTCAAAAAGTCACAATTTAGAAAACGTTTACAAAAGATTTTACAACAAAATGTTGCTCATTTTTGTCAAAACCTGTAATTTTTGTAAAATTAACTATTTATAACACACATGTGTAAGTATAGGACAAAAAGTTGAAATTATTTTAAAAAAAACGTAAATTTTCCAAAACTTTCTCACATTTCTCACAACAATTATGTATATTTTCCAAAAAAAAAAGAGGAATTAAGTAATTAGTAATTATGTTTGTGATTGCACAATAAAAAGTTTAGTTGTTAGGAACTAGTGTGAAATCTGTTAACATAGATGGTTGAAAAAATAAAGAATAACTGTCTCTGTAACTGCAGCCATGGTGATTATGTGGCCCAGGATGAAATTTTGACACCCCTCATGTATGCTGTGACTGCTGTTGTAAGAAAAAGCTGAAGCAATTCAGCTCAAACGTAATGTTGGATAAGTTATGGTGCATTAAAACTTGTTATATAAATATAAAAGGTTTACAACGACAATGAAAATATTGCCCATTAGTTGAGCACGGTTTTAAAATTTTCAATTTTGTTATTTGAAATGTCCTGCTTAGGAGAAAAGAAAGAAAAAGCGATCTGACATTGTGGAGACAGGATAGGGGCCTCAGGGGAATCGCTGTGATGAAAATTAATGACGATAAACAGCTCTGTGTAAAGAGTTCTCATCACCACAGTGTTTGTCTGCGTGCCCATGTGTGCAGCATCACAGAAATGGTTCAAAAGTTCCAATGAAATGGCTGAAAAACAAAACCAGCCACCCACCCTCATGTCTGTCTGTTCCGAGCGATCAGATCAACCAGCCTGAGCAGACATCTCCCCGTTTTCAGCATTAGTTTTCCCAAACGGTGCCCAGTTTACTCAGTCTGCCAGATCTGCTTGAAGTCGGGGAGCAGGTGGGTGGGTTTGTGTTTGCATTTTCATGTTTAAATTATGTATTTGATTATCTTGTAGCCCCAAATGTACTTCTGCAGTTGGGGAAATATGCTGCTGTATTCTATATTCCTTCCTAAAGTGGAGTTCAGTGGGCTGAAAATACTGTATAAAATGCTGTAAACCTGTTACAGGCTTGTCGGTGCTGAGCTTGGTTTTCTTTCTGTTGAGCATTCAGACACTGAGGCTGCTGATGAGGGTGTGGACAGGAAGTCCAGAGGGCTGATTGCTAGTCTACATCACAGCAGGCCTCACATCAACAAGGAGAAGTCCTGGGAACTGTCCAGAGTAGTAATTCCTCTTTTTCAGCTTTGGTATACTTCGTCTTTCTAGTTGCCATGGTGTTGCAAACAGAAGTCAGAGTCTTTGAGCTCAAAGTTCAGCTGATGGATCATGTCACAAACAGATTGGATCTGACAGAGCCAGTGGCACAGAGAGCTCACCTAACAGCAGATACCAACAGGAAGAGGAAGTTTTACGAGTTTGGTGTCCCAAGTGGTCTTTCAGTTTTATGGCCATACCAGTTCTGTTAAGAAAACTTTTTTCTAGGTTGAACATCCTCAGTGACGCTTTAGAAACCCTTAACTCAGCTGATAAAGGCTGATTTATACTTCTGCATCAAAGCCACACATGTGGGATATGCTGTTGTTGGCATTTATACTTCTGAGTTATTGTTTGCATCGCTCTGTAATTTCACCACCAACTGCTGGGTGGCAGTGTGAGTCACGGGGCACTGTAGCTCTCTGTGACATAACACGTTAAATGGAGCACACAAACTAGAAGAAATGGAACCCAGAAATTCATAAGTGAAAAAGTACAAATCTAGCAATCACATTTCTTGCGGATGTATAGCTACATTTGGAGAGAGATGCATGTCAGGAGGCGTTTCCTGATGTAGGCGTGAATGCTATGGCGTTATAGCATTCACGCCTACGCCAGGGTATAAATCAGTCTTAAGCAAAAGCAAAGCCTTCGTCTGATGACAAAGCAGGAACACCTCACAGATCCAGAAGCCTGAGCAGTTTTGGTATTCAGACTGTATGAATTTACAATCATGGAGAAGGGGAATTAAAATTCAAGAGAACATTTGTGCAGGAAGCAAAACATAACTACCAATGCTGAAACTTGTCACTGATGCTGGCTCACTGGCGACACATCTGGATTTCTTAGGGAACGTCTAAGAACTGCTTCCTTCACTGCGGACTTTTATTACAGAATATTTAGGAAAAAGTGACTTTGACTTCTGCTGCAGTTGGTTTTGTTCCGGGTAAAAAGGGCCCGCCACTCTCCTCACCTCAGTTATCACAGTACTTTGCTAAAACACATACTTCCACCCATGCCACTACACGCAGAATATCAAACAGAGCGCTCCAAGAGACCATCACAAATAGCATACATTAGGAGCCAACGAGGTTGCACAAATGCTGCTAGCTGCAATAATTTGATTGAAATGGAACGAAAACGCTGGAGACTTGTTTAATTCTCCCCTGGCCTCAAAACAGATGGAAACAGATGCACAAGAGTGAGCAGATATGTACTGCACACATGCTTTCAGACCTAGATTTGTCTTCATCTCTTTGTCACCTTTCCAGTCAAATGATGGGCATAAATACACTCTCTGCTGATAAACTTGACCCAGATGCATTTGCGGGGCCCCAAGACAAGTTGTCAAAGTCTTAAACTCTCTCGAATGTCATGATGGATAATTACAAATGGAATATCTCTGTAAAAACATGCAGATACGAGCTGTGTGTGGGTGTACGGGTGTGAGTGTTCCTCATGTTGTGGGGACCTCGATTGTTTAAATAAATGCATTATGTGCTTGTGTCTTCCGTATTGGAGGAGAAAAAAAAACATTTAAGATGAAGATATGTTTGACTTTGGAGTAAGTGTGCAGGAAAATAATGTAAACATGTGTCATACAACTTTACTGATATCTGTATGTGTTATGTGTTCCAGTTGCTAACATCATCTTAACGTGTATTTTATGAACAATTGTGTCGTGAAACTTTCAAGTTTCAAGCAATGCTGCCTGCTGCACCATGATCCTGGCTGCAGGGTTTTCAGGCCCTCATAGATGTTTCACTCCATTTTTACCAGAACATCTGAGGATGGTGGTGCCCCCTATAGCCAGACCTAGTATTCCTTCATCTGAACTCCAGCCAGAAGCTTCCATTTTCGACCTCCTCTGCCTTCTCTTGGAGCGTCTTCTTCCATCCTGCTTGGACCACTCAGACTCCAGGTCTGGGATTTTGTGTCCTTCCTCTCAAAGACGTTTCTCCATCTCTTCCTCCCATGGAACGGCTCATTCCACCATGATGATGTTGGGGCAAAAGTACTTTGCTATGATTTCCTGAGCAAACTTTAGGTGCACGTGTAGGTCAGTTCTCACATCCCATTCGCCTCCAGGAGAAAGGAAATATTACTCCTTTGTGCTGTGTGGACCTTTGCCTCAGTGCAGGATGAACTGGATCCACTGCTGTGATGTTGCCGGGCTTGCTTCGTTTGCCCTCCAGGATTTCGGCCAGCTTTTGCGGTACCTGGTGATGGTACCATCTGTAACAGCCAACTTGGATCTGGAGAGAATGTGCTTCAAGCTGTGGTTCAGAGAGCTGCAGAGTTGGCATGTGTCCTCTGCACCAAACCAGAGGTGAACTTACAGAGGAGCCGGAAAGGTGTCTTACTTTGTCCTGATCAGGGAGCTCAGTCTTGCTTGGACTGCTTTCATATGACGGTCCACATTCTGTCGACGACTGGCTCAAATGCGGTCCATTTGTCCCGTTGATGCTGGCTCACCTCTGTGATCTTGTAGGATTCAACTTCCTTCAAAAACAAGAGCAAAATTTGGGGAGGTGATTGTTTAAATGAATCACTGCATATTGCTTCCAATATACTTTATTTATTGTGACACTAAAAGAATAATTGTCTTCAGTTTCGCACCTACATGACTGTTCAGAAACTACAGTATCAGCAGAAGGACAAAATGTGTGAAGAAAGAGATTTTCCATTAATGTAAATTTAATTGCAAAGCCAGAAAAAAAGATGTTACAACACAAACTATCTGATTCTGATTCACCAATTGAAAACCAGTGTATCCCCAGAACTCATAAGAGATGGTTTATGAACACTGGTGTGAATGAGAAAATGAGAAAGGCATCGTGAAGCATTTTGTAGAGCCCAGATAAGGATTAAAGGTGCTATAAGTGTAGACCATTTTACAATAAAGTGGTCTTTAGAATGCAGGAAATTGAACAGCCTTTCCTATCTCAGCCTGCTGGATTCCTAGGCAGGTAGTAAGCAGAGGATTTTCAAAGAGACTCTTTATTAAAATATAGCTGCCTTACATTGCTGAGAGTGAGCTTCATGAGGAAAGAGAGATTAAAACTGCTTGGTGTAAATAATGGGAGCTATGGGCTATGCAGCAGCGTGGGTGCAGAATCTTTGTTTCAACAATATGTGTCCTATTTAAAATCCCGTTCTTGCTCAGAACTGCTTTAACATTCACATGCTTGGCTAACAATGGACCCATGGTTGTTTTAACTCTGGAATATTCTTTTAAGACACGTGTCAAACTCAAGACCCGTGGGCCAAATCAGGCCCGCCTCTTCATTTTATCTGGCCTACGAGAGCACGCAAAGAAAATCATATGCTTCTAACTTTAGCAAACGTTTGAAAAAGATTTTACAACAAAAAAAGTGGCTCATTTTTGTCAAAACTCATGATTTTTGTAAAAATTCACCTTTTTTTCAAAAAGTTGAAATTATACCAAATTATCAATTTTATTAACATTTATATAAAATGTATAACATTTATATCAAATTGTTGCAAAAATTTCGACATTTTTAGTTAAAAAGTTACAAATTTGTGGCATTTGTGATTGTACGATTAAAAAAAAGTCTTGGCTAATGGGGAAAAAAAAAACTCTTGATGTTTCAAAATTTCCTTTTCTACACAAATAATAATTTTGGATTTTACAAGAAAAAAATGTGATTTTAGTACAAAAATCTTAATTTTATGACAAAGTTTGAGATTTTATGACAAAAATTGTCATAAAAAAGATTTAAAAAATAAATAAATAAGTGCTATTGCGAACTTCACCATCTTTAGGGAGAGAGACTACAGAAGATAGACAGTGTTAATGCTATTTAAATGAGACATGGTGAAGATACTCAGTGCATAGTCAGCAGCCTAGGTCTATAGCTTGAGTCAGGATATTTCTCGTTTTCCTGACATTACTGAAAAAAATTTGGATGGCTCATTATAAGCATTCAAATTTACACTAAATCTGAATATTAAATCCAGGCTTCAAAGAAATTCTGCAAGCAGTGTGGTCACACTGTTCCCTGAGTCCAGGCCGCATCATCCGTAATGAAATGGTGATAATCAGGACAACAGCCTAATGAAGGCAAAGTACATCTTGGCGTACGGAGCTGCACATGGGACGGAGCTTTGTACACCATTCTAGGAATGAACTCGGCGTCGGAGCCTGAGGTTTTCATCTACTGGGTTAGTTCTTCCTCACTGCACTAAACCATACTCCCAGGAGGACTGCATTTAAGTAAGAAGCCCTGAGACATAAGAGCAAAAGAACTGTTTAAAGGAAAAATAAAGAAATTCCAGTAACCTACTTTGCATTTCCTTTAAGGCACTTCTACATCACAATGAGAACAAGGCTCATTATGTGGCAGAGTGCTGTGGCACTACAAGACAAATGGCACTAATAACAAACAAAAGTACAACCCAACAAATTTGCAGGATGTCTTTGTGCTGTCAGAGCGATCAGTGGGATCGCAAGACATTGAAAGGAGCAACGCTTCCACTCGAGGGTCTAAACGGATATAAAAGGAATCGAGATAAACAAATAATTTACACTTTTCACAATAAAAGGAATCAAGATTTGCTTTCACTAGCTTCGGGAGTTGATGGGGGGGGGGGGGGGGGGGGGGGGCAAGTTTGGGTGTGCCACACCCCCCCCCCCCCCAACCACAGAGGAACACAAATTGCTTTTTTTCTTTTTCCCTGTCCAAACTGAAAAAA
>JBAMYA010042596.1:0-14238 GCA_037176975.1 Arrhamphus sclerolepis
CGGGGGTCAAGCTCTGGGTTTCTAAAGCGCCTAGAGATGACTTGTTGTAAATAGGCGCTATATAAATAAATTGAATTAAATTGAACAAATAGACTCTTCTTTACTTTTATAAAGGTGCGACTAAAAGCCTTCTGACCAGCACATTTATAAATGCAGACTTCTTTCTCGGGTCTTACACATTATAAATGACCTGACTGTGAATATTTGACCTTCTTCCATCAGGAAAACCGATATCGATTAAACGCTCTAGTTTCTTCCTACAAGCTGTGATGAGCCTCAAACACTGAAGCACCTCAAACATGCACATTCCTGCAGACAGCTGTCTGTTATTGGTTATTCATTAATGTTTATGTGCTCCTGTGTCACAGAGGTTAGTGGTTTTTTTTTTTTTTTACCTGTGTTCTTATGGTTGTCTGTTAAATGGTGAAAAGTTTAGTTTAGCTGTTTGCAACTGTTTTCAGCACCTGTCACCTGTAGCCGTAACATGCTGTAGTTACTATCTGGATAACTTTATTGATCTTTTACATTAACTGTGGAGGAATTTTGGACGACTCTTTTTTTTTTTTTTTTTCCAACGTTGCTTCGGTTAATTAAGGTTTCAGGGGACTTTCTTATGAACAGCTCTCTGGAAGTCCCACCATTACCCACATTTTACATTAGTGCGAAATACATGATGGCTCGCCGTTTTCGTCCACGTAGCTGTATACCAAGAAAAACTACAATCACTTCAGTTTTCAGTTTAAGACGCGACAAATGAAAACCAACAACAACAAAAAAAAAGTGAAAAATATCTGACTGGGCGCTGCAGCCCGAAGATCTGCATCCACTTGAGTGCCTGTTGTTGCGGATCTGGATCTGCACGCTTGCTCCTAAAAAAACAAACAAAAAAACATCACATCCCAGCAGGGCACCCTCCGTGTCTGCAAACGCTCCTAAAAGCATCGATAGCTTCAGCACTCACTCAGAAAGTTGATCAGCTGCTGCAGTCGGGGGCTTCTGAACGTGGAGGCTGCTTGGTGTGATGACGGATGCACGATTCCTTAAGTCTTTGATTTTTTTTCTTTTCTTCTGAACAGCAGCACTTCCTAAACTTGAGAGTGATCCCAAAGAGAAGCCCAACGCTGGAGAAGACAGGCGTTCTGGAGTTTGACTATCGCCTCGCGTTTCTTCAGAGGGACTTTCAGCGACATCGACTGCAGGCATGTCAAGGTGATCTAGCCGTTCACTGTCAGCTGGGTCATGCGTCAACTTGTCATCCTTAGGCCTCGTGGAAGAACGGATGCTCCGTTTAACAGAGGAAGAAAGGGCTTCCCGTTTAACAGATGATGTCAAGATGTCATCCATATACGGCATTCTGTTTCCCATTTCCATCAAGCTGCCCTGCATCGTATAGGAGCCCCCATATATCATGTCACTGTCTAATTGCATGTCAGGACGCTTGGGTACAAATGGTGGGAGGGGAGGTGCACGGGCACAAAGGTTTAAAACAGGGGGAAGACCTGTGGGGGGGGAAACAGAGCGTGTCCTAAACAAACCAGTATGGCTAGTAGGACGCCCCTCAAAGGACAACTCTCCAGCAGGAGCAGGAGCAGGAGGAGGAGGAGGAGCCGCCCCAAACAAAGAACCTCCAGGATGGGAAGGAGGAGGAGCACTCTTAAAGGAAAAACCTCCAGGAGGAGGAGCAGGCCCAAAGGATGACCCTCCAGTAGGAACAAAAAGAGCACTCCCAGAGGGAAGACCTCTGGAAAGAGGAGCCGCCAGAGAGTATAATGCTCCAGGAGGAGGAGGAGGAGCAGCACCCACAAAGGGAAGACCTCTGGAAAGAGGAGCTGCCAGAGAGGATGATGCTCCAGGAGGAGAAGGAGCGCTCCCAAAAGAAAAACCACTAGTAGGAACAAGATGAGGAGCACTCTTAAAGGAAAAACCTCCAGGAGGAGGAGCAGGCCCAAAGGATGACCCTCCAGTCGGAACAAGAGGAGCACTCCCAAAAGGATGACCTCTGGAAAGAGGAGCCGCCAGAGAGGATGATGCTCCAGGACGAGGAGGAGGAGGAGGAGGAGCAGCACCCACAAAGGGAAGACCTCTGGAAAGAGGAGCCACCAGAGAGGATGATGCTCCAGGAGGAGGAGGAGGAGGAGGCGCACTCTTAAAGGAAAAACCTCCAGGAGGAGGAGCCGGCCCAAAGGATGACGCTCCAGTAGGAGGAGGAGGAGTTGCCAGGGAGGAATAAGCTTGTAACACCCAGGAACCTTTATTTTTTTTTTTCATGACGGTGTCATCTTCTTCAGATTCAAAATCTCCCTCTACAAAGTCAAAAAGTTCTGCGTCTGGTCCTTCATGGAGGCACGAATCCTTGAAGACAGGAGAAATGAAATTAAACATCATCATGTGAACTTAAAGGAACGTCATGTAAGATTGTGCCTTTTAGCGCCCTCTCTGGTTGAGAAGTGCAGTTGTCTGTTATTGTAAATGTTGCCTCATCTCTCTGCTTCTATTACAAAAGAATCTATGAACCAGTGAGAAAACAATGACAAAAAAATCAGTTAGTGTTAATGTTTGCTCGCGCTTTCGGAAGAGCCTGTTCTGTAGTTTCATGTTGTAGACCAGTCTATGTGGCGCCAACTCATGGAGTTATTAAGCCAGAGGAGGGGAGTCTACATCTGGATGGACTTGGCATCGTTTCTGCCCACCGGGTTAAATACAGCAGCTATGATAACAGCAGTCACAAACTCGTTTATCTCTCTTGACAACAAATAATCTATCTGTGGACAAGTTAAGTCCAGTCAAGCTCTCCTGCTGCCAGAGCTCTGGGGGATATCAATGACGTGTAGGCTAACTCAGATGTCAGTCATTTAGCTCGCCAATTAATGGCCAAATTAACCTTTCTTTTGAAAAAACTGGGTGACCTGATGTCAACCTTTCTTCTCTTTCTTTCCTCTCTGTATTTTTGGAAGCCACTTCAGCATCTTAAATGAGGCTCCATAAAATCCCATTTCATTGATAACTGCCCAACAGCCTTCATGTCCTCAGCAACAGAAGTCTCTCCACTGTCCATGCGACTGACCTCTGAGCTCACTCTCAGCATCGACGTCCTCTGAGACATGGACCTGGATGAAGACTGTTTTTGTACTGTCAACTGAGATAATTCCAGAAATTAGCATAAAATAACTTCAATAAAAAGCAAACAACATGTTTGGCACAGTTTCATTAGTGGACCATATCTGAATTTTTAAATTCAGATATGGTCCACCATCAGAACACTAAATATGTTTTAAATATCAACAATCAATAAATATCATCAGAGCAGACTTGGATACATTCTCAGAACTCTGGGAAATAAATCTATGATGACTTTGTTGAATTTAGATCAAATAGTTGATGATTCTGCTAACATTGAATACCCACGTAACCTTTCCATAGAAGAAATGTCCTGTAGAGAAATTATAACTTACATTTTGTGCTTCCTCCACAACCTGACTATATCCGTGGCTCTGAGGAGGGAACACACGTTGAAACAATTGATCATCGGAATAAAAACAACAACGGGGGACTAAAAAAAAGAAAACAACTTTAATTCAGAGACATTTGATGAACCTGTAAAAAAACGGGAAAAAATAACCGGCCACTTCAACGGCGCAACCTGGGCTGTTCCAAATGATGAATTTCAAGGAGGGTGGGTGTTATCTCAAATTATTCTTTAAAAGAGTAAAATTGAGAAACAAACAAAAGATTCACCTCCCATTCATTTAGTTATAATTAATATATAAAAATACAAAATGAAATATTTTTGTGTATTTCATATTAAATGCTAATAATAACAGAAGTATCCTCTGGGGGCGGCTTCTTTATCTAAACACTTATGAGGTTTAAGCTTCGCCGTCACTTCGGGATGTTTGTCTCCACTGGAGACCAGCCTGCTACCCTGTCCCGTCGCCATTGGACAAAAATACAAAGAACAGCCACAGACCTGACGCGCTTTCTGAAACGAGCATAGAACACGGTTCGTGTAGAAACTCAACATGTTGGACCTCCGTTCTGAATCGAGCCCACGGAAGGTGGAGACCAAGAGAGAGCGACTGGTGATGGAGCTGGAAATGATCCACATTGAACAGAAAACGCTCCATAGACACGCTGGGGTCCATTTCAGAAAGCAGGTCATGGAGAAACGGTAACCAGTGAACTGAATGAAAGGAGAACTGGTTCCCAGCTGTTCTGATAACTGCTGCGTCGAGAAGATACAGCAGCGGCTGTCAACGGAGGCTAAATTAAAAAACACTGGCTCGAACAAGCTCGCAAACTCATCTTTGTTTAAACCTCGTCTTCGTTTAAACCTCATCTTTGTTTAAACATTGTCTTCGTTTTAACCTCGTCTTCGTTTAAACATCGTCTTCGTTTTAACCTTGTCTTCGTTTAAACATCGTCTTCGTTTTAACCTCATCTTTGTTTAAACATCGTCTTCGTTTTAACATCGTCTTTGTTTAAACATCATCTTCGTTTAAACATCGTCTTCATTTAAACCTCATCTTCGTTTAAACATCGTCTTCATTTAAACATCGTCTTCGTTTTAACCTCATCTTCGTTTAAACATCGTCTTTGTTTAAACTTCGATTCTGTTCGGAACCTTGATGGACAGAATTTCTAGGCACCGCCGAGGTGTTGAGGAGATCCAACTTGGTGACCTCAGGATTGGAGGAATGGATGGAAGGAATGGAAGGAAGGAATGAATGGAAGCAAGGAATGAATGGAAGGAAGGAATGGACGGAAGGAAGGAAGGAATGGAAGAAAGGAATGGAAGGAAGGAAGGAATGGACGGAAGGAAGGAAGGAATGGAAGGAAGGAAGGAAGGAATGGATGGAAGGAAGGAATGGACGGATGGAAGGAATGGATGGAAGGAAGGAATGGACGGAAGGAAGGAAGGAAGGAATGGATGGAAGGAATGGAAGGAAGGAAGGAATGGATGGAAGGAAGGAAGGAAGGAAGGAAGGAAGGAATGGAAGGAAGGAATGGAAGGAAGGAAGGAATGGACGGAAGGAAGGAAGGAAGGAATGGAAGGAAGGAATAGAAGGAAGGAATGGAAGGAAGGAAAGAAAGAAGGAATGGAAGGAAGGAAGGAATGGACGGAAGGAAGGAAGGAAGGAAGGAATGGACGGAAGGAAGGAAGGAAGGAAGGAAGGAAGGAAGGAATGGAAGGAAGGAAGGAAGGAAGGCTCACTTAGACACATCCAGGCATCAGAAAAAAGCTACTTATTAAATTCTATTTCTGTGAACTTCAAATTTCACTGTCACATATTTTTATGGTCTGAAGCATAAATAATTCAGATGATTTTCTTCAGTTTAGACTTTTATGTGGTTTGTTTTCCATTACTAATAGTACTGGTGCATGAGGTACCTATCAAAAAAACGTACTAATATAAACACAGAAAAAAAAAAATATATAAAACTATAAAACTTGATATACTTGTTTGTAAAGGGACTCATTCAAGATTCATTATGATTAACAATAATAAACATACTTTTAACAGGTCCAGTTTTCTGATTTTACCTTTATACTCCACCACGACGTATTTCAAATAACACAAATAAAGTGTGATCCAAGTGAAAAAAATAAGAATAAACTAAACAGAAAGGGATGCAGGCTTTACAAAATTAAAATCTGACGGCTGAAGTGGTTTGTGAGCAGACTTACAGTGTGCATAACGTCACAGTCGTCAAACTGTAAAAGATGAACAGAAATCAAAATGTGATCAGTATTTGATGAAAAAAAAAAATCAAAATAAAGATGTTGTTACAGGTTTTGCTCAATTAAAAAATATATATATATATGATGACACTACTCATGAATTCTATTTTCATGAAATAATTTCACACATTAAAATTGAAATGTTATCAAAGTGTATTTGGTGGAAAAAAAAGAAACAAAATAAAGATGTTGTTACATCTTTTGTATAATTTAAATCTGGCTGCTGAAGTTGTTTGTGAGGTGAATTACCATTCCCAGGCCCATGTCCATGTCCGATTCTGAAGAGTCACACGCTTTCATCTGTCAAACAATATCGAACAACATCTAATTATAAAATGAATCTACTCGTGAATTCTATTTTTATGAAATAATTTCACACATTAAAATTGAATTTTCTCATACATGCACTGCCAGAAGTATAAATGGAGGACTTACTTGAACTATTGAGTTATAATTTTCCTTTAAAAGACAGAAACCAGAAAAAACGCTGCTGTTGCATTCTATTTCTTACATTATGTGATAAATGAGTTCACATGTTAAAATGTAATTGTGACATATTTGAATTCCCTAAACTATAAATGATTCCTACTAGTTCACTGTTTAAGTCTTACTCACTTCTTTAATTTAGACTTTTACTAGGTTTATTATTTGTTGCTGTTTCTCAGAGACCAGTGGCAGATTTACTTGTGGTGGACCTCAGGGTTCAACTCTGGGACTCTCTTCATTCTCTTTTTTTCTCTATTTAAATTACACCACATATGACAGTTTTCCGATTTTCACCACATTTCAAATAACACAATTGAAATGTTATCAAAGTGTATTTGGTGGGAAAAAAAGAAACAAAATAAAGATGTTGTTACAGCCTTTGTACAATTTAAATCTGGCTGCTGAAGATGTTTGTGAAGGGAATTACCATTTCCGGGAAAGAGCTGAAGTCTGAAGATTCACACGCTTCGATCTGTCAAACAATATCAAAAAACATCTATTTATTAAATGAATCTACTCATGATTTCTATTTTTATAAAAAAATAATTTTTCACATTAAAATTGAAATTATGTCATTAAAGTGCTGGGTTCATCTAATCTTTCGCTGCACATACCCACAAAGCCTGTAAATATCTAACTTTACCTGTGAACAGAAAAAAACCTGTCCCAGACAGAAGGCAAACTGGAGCCTCATCTGGTCGACTTTTGACACTTCCAGCTCAGTTAGCAAATGTCATGAATTTAATCTCTACATTCCAGGAACATTGACAGCCAACGGTCTGGTTCTGCTGGAGCTCTTTCCTCTCCACTGTCACCCTGTGATTCCTCAGCGTGGAGGACTGCGCTGATGTAAGGATTTTACAATTTACATTTAATCACATTGCACTTAACTTTGGAAATTTTGAGTGATTTCTGTGTTAAGTGGCTTGAGATGACAACTCATCTCGTTTGTTAGTGTTGCTGCTCTGGTTCTTTTAGATCTCACTTCAGCCTTCGACATAGTTGCTCGTCAGATTTTATCATCTCGCCTTGACACTTGTGTTGGCACCAAGTTTAGTTCTGAGCTGGTTCCAGTCACATCTGGCAGACAGACGTTTCTCTGACTGGGCCAGTGCTCTTCAGCAGCGTCCACACTCAGTTTTGGGGTCCCACAGGGCTCCATTCTGGCTCCATTCTTTTTTCTTTATACATGCTTCCGCTGGGTTCTACTTTTAGAAAGCATGGCGTTGCCTTTCATTGTTATGCTGACGATCTACAAATCTATGTGCACCAACAGACCAGGTGTGGTGGGTCTATAGAACCTTGCAGAACTGTCCAGAGGAAGTTCATTCATGGCTGGAAAAAACGTCCTCTTTTCAAACAAAGACAAGACAGAAATCATTGTTTTTGGTCAAGCAGATTTGTTAGATGGACATGATTGGTCCTTTATCGCAGGACTGTAAGCACTGTGAGAAACCTCTGGATCAACATTAGATGTGATCAGAGCACCAATCATTTTAAATCATTATCAAAAACTCTTCTCACTGGCTTTTTCTCCACCTTGAGCATTTTAACTTGGCTTTTAATGTGTTTATATATTCATATTTTTATTGTATTTTATTTCTTTTATAGTGCTGTTTTACTCTAGTATTTATGTTAATTTATATAAAATTGTTTATTCTAATATTACTTTGGGATTTTAGTTTTACCTGTATAGCACTTTGGTCAACTCAGGTTGTTTTTAAATGTGCTTTATAAATTAAACATGACTGATTGATTGATTGATTGACTGATTGATCACAAACACGTTTCTGAGACTTTTCTGAGTTGGACGTGTGCGAAGGGACTCATCAGAGATTCACTGATATCAACAATAAACAGTTAAACCTTTTAGGTCCAGGTCCAGGTCCGTTGTCCATTTAAACAACGACAGTTTTCCAATTTTGTCTCTAGGCACTACCACAAAGTATTTCAAATATCAAAATCAAATGTGATCAGTGTATTTGGTATAATAATAAAAAAATGTTGCAGGCTTTGAAAAAATTAAAATCTCACAATTCCTGAGGACAGTACCATGCCTAAGTCGTCCAACTGTGCACATCTATGCATTCTGTCCTGTAAAAGACAAACAGAAAAAATAAATAAAGCTACTCACTGAATTCGATTTTTGTCAAATAATTTCACACGTTAAAATTAAATTTTCACACACGAGCACTGCCAGATGCACCTTTACATTTAGTCCAGTTCAACTCTATATAACATTTATTCCAATAAAAACTGTCTGCAGAGCATGACTTCCAAACAAATACTGTTCAATGTTAGCGTATTCTTTGGTTATATTACATGTGGTATAGCTCAGGGTTTAGCTCAGGGACCCTTTTCTTTGCCCTGTTTTCCTTTTTCTTTATTCTTTTTTAACTTATAAAGTATAAAGAAAAATGGAAAGAAAAAAACCCCAAAAAGATAAACTTGCTGTTGCAGGCCATTCAAAAGTAACATGTGAGTCCTGACATGTACGAGGGATTTTCCAAGGCATGTCTCAATATGTGTGAAGGTGTCCTCATCATCCGTCCTTACTTCATCATCATCATCATCATCATCCTGTAACAGAAATATTTAAAAGTCAGAAAAGGAAGAAAGAGGCCTGCTTCCTGTCAGGGTCATGGGAGTGATGAAAGGCAAGCAGGGCTGCCGATTAAATTCTATTTCTATTTTAGAAGTTAGAAGTCCTACTGATCTGTCACCTCGATCATTTCAGCATCCAGAGGAGACGTCCAGCTGATGTACGGCAAGAAGTCCACATCCTCGTCTGCGATCAGCTTGGGAATGTCGGTGACGCCGTCCTCTGGCCGCTCTGAGTCCTACAACGGCATAAATGAGACTGTCGATTTGTAACTTAAACGAACGTTGAGCCCCAGAGTCAGACTCAGACTGGAAACACAAACCCTCTCCTCGATGGCCACAAAGCTGGTGAACTGAGACAGGATGGAGAACTCTTTGCTCAACTCAACGATGAAGGACTTCAGCTCTGCTTTCTTACCCTGAGAAGGAACAAACGTTGACTTGTGAAGTTCAGGCCGAATGTCATCAGCGAGGATGTTCTGTCACGCACAAACGTACCTCATGTCCAGCTTCAGTGGTGTCCAGGTTTCCGTCCTCATAATCCCTGATGACGGCCCTCGCCGTGAGTTTGTGAACAAACTGGACACACAACACAACAGTCTCTGTTTCTATTTTTTTTTTTTTTTTATTGAAACAACTCAGCCGTTCGTTGACCTTACCGTGCCTCTGGTCTTCTGCAGCTCACTCGTGGACACCATGGTTTTCAGCTCCTGGCCGTTCAGGTTTCCAAGAAGAGTCGCCTGTGTGACAAATCAGCCATTTCAAGGTTCATTTTACTGTCATCCTAAGATCTCAAAACATGAAGGAAATGAAAATTAATCACCCAAATCCAGTTCAGTAATAAACAACTAAGACCATCAATAAATGAAGATCTTATTAAACAGAGCAGTTGCAGTGAGTCAGAATTAGCCTGTTACGTAGTAGCAACAGAGCAAACACCATCTCTTCATTCCATCTTCACTCTCCAAGTGTGTATTCACACGAGAAAGTGCCAAAGTGCAACATTCCCTCCAAATGTGTTCATCACGGCGTTCAGCAGGTTGTTCCCGTGGGCCACATGCAGTCGCGCCTGTCTTAGTTTCCCACTGTTGCTGGCCTTCAGGGTGCTACTATGGCTGCAGGAGGGAGATGAGGGCCCAGCTTCAGCTGGTGGAGGCTCCTTTAGGTTGCTGCTGTGGTCAAACCATGTTTTCCCCCACTTGCTTATCATTTGGCTTGGCCTTCTAACAGCCTGGCTGTTTATCGCCGTCCCTCCTGAAAAATCATGCTCAGATTGGAGTTTACAGCCATCCTCGTGGTTTTCTTCAATGCCAATGTCACAGCAACCATTTCACCCCTCAACGCTTCTGCTACGACGCCCCCCACTGGTAAGGAGGAGTAACTGTTCAACTGTTCCGCCTCCATGCTGTTTACACGATGCCGCGAAGAGGAATAAAGGCACCGCAGAGGTGGAACAGCTGGCTATGTGAACGCAAATTCATTCAGGCTGTTTTAATCACTCGCTGGGGTCAATGTTGAGACGTCAACACCAAACGCTGAGGTATCGTTTTAGACACTGCAAGATATATCGTTATGACAGTTTTCAAGATGATGTTATACATCACACGTTCTCCTCAGACTGTGCAGAGCGAGTGTGAGGTCCCAGGGGGAGGAGCTTCAAGCTTTGATCCTAAACAAAGACGCCTCGGACAAAAGATGCGCAGTAGTGGTAAAATGTTCCAGCGTAGTGGTGGTAGATCTCAGAGGAGCAAAGATGAACGTCCAAAGAAGGGCAGCGACAGATATCAGCGTGTCGCTGCCTCTACCATCTCCGTCAGCTAACCAGCCAAAAGGAACGGGCCTCTGGGGCTGGAGACCCCTGACCTCAGCTTTCAACAGCCCAACTCTCAATTCAGTATTACCTTAGACGTTTTATCATCATGAATCTGAGTCAAACTCCACTCGATTCACGTAATCTGTTAAAAAAAATCCTTTTACTCTCTTGGATCATTTATGTTTGCAGCATTAATGTACAGAAGTCTGACTTCTTTTCTTCATTCTGATTGGATAATACCTGAAGTGACTGGGCTTTTGAACTTCCCATTGAACCTATTGGTTCTGAAGAGTCCTTAAAGCTGTCAATCACCCACCCCCATCATTTCGAATCTGAGTCATTTCCAAGCTGGAATCTTAAAATGAAATAGAGAATGCAAAGGAAGCAGAAGAGGATCTAGATTTTTAAATGTCCTGTTCGGCACAAATGAGCCAGATCAGCGTTCATCTAATGGCAACATTTTCTCTTGTTTGACAGAGTTTGACTGGATGTGTCAGTGTTTATGCACGTTCAATCGATCAGCGTCCATTAATAAACACAATAAAGAAAAGGAAACTGTGCTGGTGATTCCATAAAGCTGTGACACCATGAAAGAAGAGAAAAGCAAACACTGATCAGAGGAAAGCTCATGAAAACCTGCTGTACCTGCGTGCAGTGTGGCACAAATCCATAAACCAGAGTGTGGCAGTCGTTGAAGAGAGAATGAAGCTGCTTCGGGGCCTGGACAGGAGGGGGCGCCGCTGGGTTGAACTGCTGCCACTTCACCGACACCGAGCTGCAGCCAGGAGAGGACATGCGCTTCACCTGACACCCAACCTGCCGCCAAAACACAGATGAACCGTGAGGGTTTCAGTGTCCGTCACATGTTGTATCAGACTGTTGCACCGTGGATGCGCTCGGACTGAAAAACAATCCCTCTGGGCAACTTAAGGCAGAACAGAGGAACTTTTGCTCAGAGTTCATGCTCTGAGTCTCTGAAAAGCACATAGACACAATTTTTATTTGTAATAGATGCTACACAACACATATCAAACTTACTTCATTTTATCTGAAGCACTTTACTAAACATCTTAGAGAGCAAGCATCATTCTTTTCAAGTGGCACATATATCTGGCTGTCGTCTGCATAGAAATGGGACGAAACACCATGTTTAGGAAGCGAAGTAAGTGAAAAAAGAAGAGGGCCTAAGGTGGAGCCTTGTGGAACTCCTCCCCCAACGCTACCATGGAAGGTTTGGTCTTTCAGGTAGGACCTGAACCATTCCAGTGCCCTGCCTCTGAGGCCCACCCACTCTTCTAAATGTGAATTTGAAATGTCCACTGTGTCAAAAGCAGCAGTTAAATCTAAAAACACAAGAATCAGTAGCTAAAAGTATATCCAGCCTCTTAAAAGAACTGATTCAGTGCTGTGTGGTGTTTTAAAACCCGACTGGGTTGGCAGAAGTTGCTTTTTCAAGACTTTTTGATAAAAATGGTTGTTTAGAAATAGGCCTGAAACAACTGAAGGTTTCAGAGGCTGATCTGCAGCACCCGAAGGCGCTACTCTCTCAAAATAAAATAAAATAAAATAAAATAAAATAAAATAAAATAAAATAAAATACAATAAAATAAAATAAAATAAAATAAAATAAAATAAAATAAAATAAAATAAAGGATTCTCACCTTCTCTGCCCAGTTGTGTTTGGTTTTTGTGTCAAAAAATTCATAGGCTCCGCCTCCTGCCTGCGCGAGGGCTCTTAGCATGTGGCGGTTGGCGGTCGGGCTGAAATCATGACAGACATGAGCACAGACCTTCACGTGGCGGTGCTGAGCGTTTTAAGTAAACGTGGAGAAGCCGTACTCACCTGAGGCCGCAGGTGAAGAGCCGGCTGTGCTGAACGCCGTCTCTGAGCAGCTGCAGGGTGAACGCCACGTTCTGGATGTGGCCGTCCGACAGCAGCAGCAGGTTCCTGACACCACGGGATGGCGGCAGCAGGCTGAGCGCTCGCAGGGGCCGCCACAGCTCCGTGCTGCCCCCTACTGGAGAGGAGCGCTGACAGGAGGCAGGCGAACCAGGCATAAATGGAGTGAAACTGTCTGTGAGCTTAAAGTCTGCAGAAGCAACAGTCCAAAGCAGCTTTGACAACTCCTGATAGCTGTCTCATCTTCATTCTGCGTGTTCTGTTGAAACTAATATTCAGGAGGAGTATTAGGAGTAGTTTCTAAATACTAACGACACTGTCAATATCTTTTAAAAATCCTGCAGACTGAGGAGGTCACACTTTAGGTCAAACCTTTAGTGCTGCAGGTGAAAATATTTGTTGTTCGATCTAGAAGATAAGATTTTCATTTAGATTCAAGATTCCATCAAGCTGTCTAAAACAGCTGCTAATACGGATGTTAAATGGGTTTCTCTGCAGTTGAACCTTTGAAAATGATCCAGTAGTCAGTATTCCACGATTCTCTCTGATGAAGCGGCACAACTGACCTTGATGAAGCTCTCGGCTTCCTGCTGGACTTCAACGCGAGGCCGCGCTGCAAAGAAAGCTTCCGTGTGATCTGAAGGCCACAAACACAGCAAGAAAAGAAAACTGTTGATTAGTTTCAGCTTTCGACGCATCAGCGCATGCGTCAGCCAATCAGGTTGCAACTAGATGGCAGCCAGAGCCGTGCCAGTGAAATCGTACGTTGGGCGGGGCTATAGCAGCTCGCATCTGTCTGTGATCGGAGCTTGTTTGAGAGGAAAATTAAACAACTGTGGTTTTTAATCCTTTTATGATCTAAACCTGTGGTCCCACAGAGACACAAATCTGAGACATCAAGTGTCAGAGATCGTAGATGAATCTGGTTTGACTGTGTTTGTGTGTCGATGGACAGCAGTGAAATAACAAAACATCAGTCCAGTGGTGAGGTTGGTGATTTGGGCCTGTCTGAGCTAAAGCAGTTCTGGAAAGAGGAACTGCAGAACTGGAACTGCAGAACTGGAACTGCAGAACTGGAACTCCAGAACTGGAACTCCAGAACGTCGAGCAGCTCTGATTCAGACATACCAGCTGTTCATCCAAACCAGGGGTGTCAAACTCTAATTTAATCATCACCACGGTTACCTTTAAAGGGCCAGTTACTCCTTATTTGCTCAAGCAGCTAGATGAGGACGTTTAAAAAAAAAAAGGAGGAAGTGAATTTTTGTCATAAAATTTCACAAAATTTGCTACTTCAGGCTTCTGTAAAATCAATTTTTGTAGAAAAGCAATGTAAAAGAATAAAACTTTTTTTTTGTAAAATTCACTCAAACAATCAAAAAAAATAGTTGTAAAATCTTAAATTTAACAAAAATCATATCGTGTATCACAAAACTGAGACTAATAATAAAATGATAAAAAAAAAAAACTTTAATTATAAAAAAAAGAAGGTTGTTTTGTTATAAAACCGCAAATTTTGATTTTTTTTTTTATACTGGAAAATATCAACTGTGCAAAATGTAGCAACTTTTAGTTGCAAAATCTTTTTCAAACCTTTGGTAGATCCTGACATTCTGACATCACCACCTGCTCTCCACCTCAGTTATTCCACCTTAAAGCAGCTGCTCTCCACCTCAGTTATTCCACCTTAAAGCAGCT
>JBAMYA010042597.1:0-14235 GCA_037176975.1 Arrhamphus sclerolepis
GGTAACCAGTGGAGGACAGAGGAGCCTCTTACAGAAGAAGTTCCAGGTCTGTGAGAGCCAGAAATCTGGCTGGTTTGTAGGTGACCAAATGCTTATTTTCCACCATGATTTGCAAATAAATTCTTTAAAAATCAGACAATGTGATTTTCTGGATCTTTTTTTCTCATTTTGTCTCATAGTTGAGGTAAACCTGTGATGGAAACTACAGGCTTCTCTCATCTTTTTAAGTGGGAGAACTTGAACAATCGGTGGCTGACTAAATACTTTTTTGTATATACATTATATATTAGCGCATTTTGACACAAAAATATCAATAAATAAATAAAGCAGAACCTTTTCTTATTTATTTGGCGTACTGCGTCTGTATATTGAAGCACGCTTTGAGACCTCACATGATCAATGTCCTCAGTAGGAAATGTTTCTGTAGGATGAACAGATAAACTGACTAACGTGTGGCGTCTGCTCACCTGCTCTTTAAGCAACATGATGCCGCCGCTGGACTGGATGGAGCAGATCTCTCTGTGCTTGTTCATGGCGATCATCAGCAGGCCGTCCATCACTCGCTCCTCCCGCTCTGACGGGTCCACCAGCAGGTACGTTCTGCACAGAAGAACCAAACCAGCCTCAAACATGTTTACAATTAAACACAACTAAATACTACTTTATTTGGGAAATTATCCTGTGGCATTGTAAAATGAGAATAAAGAAGCAGAAAGAGGGAAACATCTGAAAAAAGGCAGTTGGAGGCGAAAAAGGGGCGGGGTTAAAATCTCAGGTTTGTGGATTACCCTTGTTGGAAGAAGGCGAAGCTGACGCTGATGGGCATGTGGTAGATGCTCAGAGGAATGGGGTCTCTCTCCTCCGGACTGAACTGAGGAGATAAAGAAGAGACGCTGCGTGAGAGGACGGTGAGGGCAGAGCGCTGCCTCGCTGACGCAGTCGCCGCCGACTCACCACTGTCACCTCGTCCCCCTGGATGCCGACGTCGGGACGTCTGAAGTGGCACAGAGCCGTGATGGCGGCGATGCTGGCAGCGTCCATCAGGTTTCCATCGTTGTTCAGCGTGTGAACGTCCACTCTGATCTGCCACACCTGATTGCACACACGTCACTGTCACAGCATGTTTTTAACGCGCTTTTCTGTTTGTCATGAAGCTGCGTGTTGGTGTGTGTGTGCGTGTGTGTGCGTGTGTGTCACCTTTTCTCCAGACGCCACACACAGGGACTCTGTATCAATGCACTTAGAGTTCCTCAGGCATCTCTCCAGCTGCCTGTTCAGCTTCACTGACAGCTCAGACTGCCTGCAGAGAAGCAAAAGCCCACAGGTGAAGGTCACGTGGATGCCAGCAGAACCAGTTTAATTTATTAACTAGTTTTCTTATATTTCAGACATGTAAAGTTTGTCTTTACCTGACATGTTTCGACGGTAGCTTCCGTCTTCTTCTTGTTAATAAATTAATTTAACAAGAAGACATAATGAACTTAATAAATCTTTTTGAATTGATCCATTGTTTTATCTCTAAGTCTAATTTGTTCCACAGCTTCACTCCACATACAGAAAAACAAAAACTTTTTAAAGTTGTACGCATCCGTGGATGTTTGAAACGTAGCACCCCCCTCAGGTTATAACCCCCGTCTCTACTTAAAAATAAGTTTTGTATATTACTTGGGATCAAGTTATTAACTACTCTGTACATCAATTTTGCTGTTTTAAAATAAACCAAATCAATGAATTTTAAACATCTTGATTTCAAAAATAATGAGTTTGTGTGATCTCTAAAACCAGAGTTATGAATTATCCTTATTGCTCTTTTCTGCAGTGTGATTAGTGGTGATAATGTGCATTTGCATGTGTTTCCCCAAACTTTAGCACAGTAGCTTAAATATGGTAAAACTAATGAACAGTAAAGTATGTGGAGTGACCTGTGGTCCAGAACTAGTTTTACTTTATTCAGAAGTGCAATGCTTCTAGAAAGTTTATTGTGTACAAGTTTGACATGAGATTTCTAGTTTATTTTGTCATCCAACACCCAGAAACTTACTTTCATGAACTCTTTCTATTTCAACACCATCTAAATGTATATTCATATGGACTTTGTGTTACATTCGTATGAAAAGCACTTTATAAATAAAGTTTGATTGATTGATGAGTGCTCTTTTTACAATTACTGAATAATATGAATTTAGTTTTGTTTACATTTAATGATAATTTGTTTATGTCAAACAACCTCTTTAATTTACACATCTCTTCTGTAACTATGACCTGTAGCTCCATTAAATCCATTAAATCTTCCCCAACTAAGAGGCTTGTGACTGGGTAGAGGTATTTTAGATCACGTATGGTTGCCAATAACTTGCTGTTTGTTAGTTTGACTCTCTTTTTTTAAATCTTCATTACGTGCGCGGGTGCTTTCAGGTATTGTTTTAGTTTTATTGTTTATTATATGATTAATTGTTGTTGGACCCATTAGGCACGTTTCCTTACCATCTAAGCAACCCACACCTCCATTTCCCGGCTAAACAACCAGGGTGAGTGTGCTGAAACTGTTTTCACTCTAGTACTTTCACCCTTGACCTCAACACACACTCGTAGGCTACGATCAATATCA
Source organism: Arrhamphus sclerolepis (assembly GCA_037176975.1). Lineage (NCBI taxonomy): Eukaryota > Metazoa > Chordata > Actinopteri > Beloniformes > Hemiramphidae > Arrhamphus > Arrhamphus sclerolepis. The sequence continues at coordinate 2,609 of JBAMYA010042597.1, forward strand.
GCCGGACTCCGGTTTTTGTTCGTAGCCATCGTGTCATGACAAGTCACCACATGACCTAACCGGCCATCTTGGAGCTCCATCACGTTGTCACCTCTACCATTTTGTGGTTGTAACCACCTCCTTACCCAACTGCCATCTTGTTTCAAACACACACACATATATAAAAGCACATATATTCCCTCCCACACATGTACAGTACATACTTGATTGCTTGTTTGTCTGTAGTTTAGGGAACATTCAGTAGTAGATATAAGAATTTTAACCCAAGTGTTGTTTGTCCATCTTAATACTGGTGTTAATAAATTTTTATATTTCAATGAGGAAAGTTGTTTGTGATTATTCTGTGCGTGTATAACATTTGTTAGTTAAGAAGGTCTGTGCTCAGACTTAAGCCTGATACATACTCCAGGAGAACAGAAGTTTGTTCTCGTTCTCAGGGCTGTGAGAACAATAAAAATGTTTGTTCTGACCCGGACATATACTTCACGAGAAACTCCCAGAAAGACCCTCCCACTTCAGCACACCATTGTTAAATGTTAGAATATCAGGCCTACAACAAGTCACAGTAAAACTGGAACATGTTTTGCCACAACACTTTTAAGATTCTTTTTGGATAGACGGGAGGAAATCTACATTTAAATCCTGCACTGGAAGCCAGGGCGGTTCATTTTCAGTCCAGATGCAGTTTAGTGCAGAGCTCCTGTCTGACTGCAGTTCAGGGGAAGCTGCTGGGAGACTGACCGCCTGGGAGGTCGTCGACACGGGACAGGGTCAGAGCCAGAGCCAGAAAAATTTAGTTTTTTAGAAAACTTATTTAGTCGCTAGACACTTTTAAGAGAAACGTCGCCAGGAGGATTTGGAAAATCACCAGAATTAGTGAGGAAGTCGGCAACACTGACCGCGCTTCCATGTTTCTGTATTAACCACGCCCACTCCACATTTCTGACCAATCACACAACATTTGTTGGACACCGCACGAGAAAAACGAAAAGTGCTACACCTGGACACAGGCTAGCCTGTATAGATGGTATGCACATGACATCACAGCAGAGGAAGTTGCTGCGGTTACGCTCCACTGAGTGGCACAAAGAGGGAGCTGAGTGGCTGCGTTGGCTTAAATACCGTCTAAACTTAAGAACAATATCAAAAATTGGGAAAGAGCTGATGTGCGATTCATTGTACAAACAGTTTTGAAAAGCAAAACGGAGCAATCTTTTTACAGGCTCCTAAAAGCGAAAGAAAAGATTAGCAGATCAATCGCTGTCTTTTTTCAAAAGAAAAAAAGCTGCACTGTGATGCTTGGATGAACACTTTGTGTAAAGCAAGACTTAAATGAGAGAAACATACCAGGTAACAGTTCACAGCAGTAGTCAGTCATTGACCTTTTATCAGCCTTCTGATTGGTCCCTGACTGACCAACCAGAAAGATCATTCCCCATTGCTACATCCGGGGCCGAATATCTGGTTGGACAAAATATGCGTCTCTCTCATTCACAACAATGGAAAGAGTGTAGTTTTTATTTGCTTGTATCACTATTTAAATAACTGGATTATCTTCTTGTTGAACTTTGTCTTACTAAAAAGGAACACTTCCGAACACTCTGCCCACAGTGTGGTGAGGATGCAGCGTATTTTTATCCCAAAACGGGCAGAAATTTGAGCTGTACCATAAAAACAAAGTAGGCTATGCTGCAGGCCACAACCCATAGCTACAACCGTAAAAGCGTTTTATTTTTCTTAAGATGGTTAAACGGTGTGCTTGGGGCACTTGTAAAAGTGACACCTGCAAAGATATTTGAGAGAACTGTCTCAAAAAATGGTCACATATAGTCTTTAAAGGTAAGTCTGTTGGTGGGAGGCTGCTAGCATCAGCCACTTGCTCTGCCATGCTGTTAGCTAAACTAATCAAAACATCCTGTTTCGGTGAAAACCCCTGTTTTTCAAGCTCACTACACGTACCCGAAGTTTTTATTAATATCCAGTTGCTGTTGGTTTTCTTTGGTACATTAATTGGCAATAATGCAACATAAAACACGTTTTTACAATGGGAATTGGACGGGAGAGATGATCATTTTGTCAGACCTAGCAACAGAAACAGAGGGGCGGGACTTGATAAAGGGTCAATTTAGTCAGTAATTTTCAGGCTTAGTATTGTGTATTTTCCTGGCATTGAAATCAGATACATATAAATGTCAGGATACGCGATTTCTGGTCACATGTCAATGTTCATTGACCACTTGTTTTTCCGTAGCTGGTACAGGACGATGTTGAGTCCAATTTTCCTTAATTTCATGTCATATTCCACATTTTTCCTGGTCTCGCTGTGTTTACTGTTACACTGTGCCGTGTTGTGTTGAGTGAGGTTTGTTTTGCCACTCAGTCTGACTGAGAGGGGCGTGGCCTAGAGGGGAAGTGACGTAAACATATACCCTCCATAGACCAACAGCCACCTTGAGACTGATTGTGCCATTTTGTCTTCGTTTCCTGATTATCAGGTGGTGCCCAGTTTTTACTTACTTGTTAATAAATTTATGTTATCAATAACTGTCTTAGGACAGCATGTGTATCCCTTACATATGTGTAGAATTTGCTGCAGCAGATTATGTTACAGAATATAATCTAAAACATAATTTTGGTGAAATATTCTGGTTGTAAATCTAAGAGTATATATAACTCTGTTTGGAGATTTGGTAACTTTTTACCAAATGAACTATGAAACCTTGAATTGTTTAACAACCCAGGGCATCACCTTTCCCCAAGAGCAAAAAATCAACAGCTTTCAACGGATTGATTTAGATGCAAATGTGTGTACTCACACATGGTAGAAAATGACACTTTTAAAAAAAAAAAATTCTCTATTTTCCTGTGCTCTGCTTTGCAAATTAAGTGGAATGTTTGTGACAGCTTGATGCTGGTGGAAGCAACAGCAAGCAGAGCTTTGGATAGCAAATGTTCCCTGAGGGGTCGGTCCCGCTTTGATAGACTTAGTAAACTTCAAATCCGACAGGCTAGCAGAGGCAGCTCGCCGATGCTTATTTTTCTCCCTCCTCACAGTGAGAGATGGGGCCCTGTGGAAATAGGAAATAGGAAAAGTTTAGGTACTATTTGAGAAGGATCAACAAAGAGAAGTGTGCATGTTTGTTAAAACACTTTTGTGTCTGGCAAACTGAGAATTTCACTGTGGTGCTTAGAGAGTGGGTGGTTTGTTTCAGTCCAGTAAAGTTTCTTTATCTGAAACAATTGGGGGGGTGGAGGGGGGGTAGCATAATAGAAATATTGTTATAATTAGCTCATACAATAGCCATGCAAAGACCCCATTAAGACTAACTTTGGCTGACGTTAAATCATCACCATATTTTTTTCCTATTCAGGATTACCTGAATCTTTATCTTTACCATTTTTAAACTTGCAACCACATTTGTGTGGCACTATTTTTTTTTTTATTTCTACTTTTTGTGTGACTGTCTTGAACTCAGTGGTCACAACAAATCATTTTGAAAACCTCAGGTGACAATGAACTTCATCTCATAAGAAAACATTGTTTGTCTATGTGCAGAATATTGTAGTGTCACAGTCCAGGGACAGAAATGGTCAGCATGCATCTGTCTGCTTTTGTGCTTGTTACCACAGCAGTGCAAGGGCGTGGCGCTAATCAGGTGGGTCATTGGCTGCACCTGTGAAGCTGTGGATAAAGCTTTCCTGGTGAGGCTCACATTAGGGGGCTCACCATTTTTTTTTTTTTTTTTGTTGCTGCTGTTGGGGTGGTGGTGGTAATACTGTGTACTGGTTTTGATATTGGGCTTTTTAGTTAAACATTTCTCTATCCAATTCTGAGTTTGAGCTCTGTTTTATGTTGAAGACCACAAGCCACGTTGTAACAGTGCTCTACATGGCACGACAGCAGCATATATATTTTGTATTGTGACAACCAACCCTATGTTTTATTTCTAACCTAAAACATATTTTTTTAAAATGGTGAATGACAAAGAAATTCAACAAAGAAGGACTTTGTGGATCTCAGACTTGCAGCATCTTGCATGGAAGTCTGTAGACTGAAGCTGCGTTTTCATGTAGCAAGATGTGATGGTGGGCATCATGACAAAGAAACATGTTGAGTGTTAATGTCATGATGCAGCAAGATATACAGCACTGAGACAATGAATGTTTACATAATAATGGGCAAGATGTCAGCTTGGACCTTTTTGTAGGTAACAAGAAAGGAAAACAATTGTTTTTGTTTTTTTAGTTGTGAAACTGCACCATTTTACACATTCTGTCGTGATATTTGACTAGTGGATAATGATTGAAACATACCTGCCAGCATGTGAACATTTTGGAATCATGGTCGTCCTCAAAGGAGAGATTTTGGAAAACAAGCATTTTCTGTGCTTTTTTTTTTTTTTTTTTCTTCTTTAAACGTTTTTGCCCTTCTTCAATTTTATTTATATAGCAGCTTTCAAGCATAAATGCAACTCAAAGTGCCAATTCAATAACAACATTCATCCTGGTCAGGTTTGCTGTGGACCGAAGTCTTTATAATGGAGTAACAGTTATCAGACCTGTTAAGATCTCAGGTCTGCTTGGGAGAGCAGGTCAGAACATAAAAGATGGCCAGATGTAAAGAGGGGAGTTACGTTGCTTTATTGCAAACAAAATGGGAATTAAGGTTGGGAGATGCAACTCAAATGAACAAATAAGCAACAGAAAGAATCAAGGTTTCAAAGTTTGACTAAATGTTGCAGAAACTAAACCAAAAACTTTTTGTACTACACTCTCTAAACCAAGGAGAAACGCCTCCAAAATCACAAATAATGTCTCAAATAAGGATCAGCTAAGCTTTTAAAGTTCAAGGCAAGAGTTCGTAGACAAAGGGAAAGCTGTTGCTTGGACCACAGCTGCCCCCGAGTGAAGAGTCTGGACCTCTTTTATGTGTAGGTACAGTGCCAGCAGCATCTGCAGATGCTGAGGGCCAGGCCACCATCCAGTCGGCTCAGCAGGAGGTAATAGGAAGAGCTGATGAAGCTCAATAAGTACTGGCATTTTAAATTTGAATGAAGACACCAACACTGCACAGGAGAAAACAGCCAATCGTGGATTGGTACCAAGCAGCAACCTTCCCACTTCTAAGTTGAAGTTCATCCAGGCCCCAGTCTGTCAGGACTGGCAACAGGACTTCAGCCAGTATCATCACAAACGTGGGCACCCCACAGGGGGGCGCCCTCAGCCCCATCCTCTACACCCTCTTCACCTACAACTGTGTTGCCTCCCACAAGGACAACAGCATCCTGAAGTTCGCCGATGACGCTGCAGTGATAGGACGAATCACCAGCGGGGATGAAGCGGCCTTCAGGAGGGAGGAGGCAAATCTGGTGTCATGGTTTGAGGACAACAACCTCACCCTCACCATGGACAAGATGAAAGAGATTATAGTGGACATGAGGAAGGAAAGGGGACCTCGTCAGTCACTATCAATCTGAGAGGCTGTGGTGGAGAGGATGAGCACCTCCAAATACCTGGGGGGACCTCACATGGACAGTGAGCACCTCACAGCTGGTGAAGAAGGCTCAACAGCAGCTGATGCTTATGAGGAGGCTCAGGAAGTTTTGGCATGTCTGTTGAGATCCTCAGCAATTTCTACATTTGCCTTGTTGAGAGCACCTTGACCAGCTGCATCACAGTGTGGTACAGCAGTGCTACTGTCATGGACCGCAAACGCCTGCAGAGAGTGGTAAAGACAGCTAAGAGGATCATCAGGACTCCACTCTCTTCTCTGCAGAGCATCTACAACTGCAAGTCCACAGGAGAGCTGCCTCCATCATCAAAGACCCCTCCCACCCCCAACATGGACTGTTCACACTTCTCTCCTCAGGCCGGAGTTACAGAAGTGTGAGATGCATATGTCTACATTTGCACTACCAACAATCTGTTAACATTTGATTTGCACAATTCTGTACATGAATTGTTTATGTTTATTTCTACATAGTATTTTTTTTCTCACTACTTTGGCATTCTTGCAGACAGCAAAGTAAGCTTTTCATTGGTCAAGGAAACATGATTCAACTGTGCATATGATAAATAATAAAACTTTTGAATCTGGAATTCAGGAAATGTTTTGTTACAGTTCCTCCTCTGACCACTAGGTGCTGGCACCAAAACAGAGCAAATCCCCATTGACCTCTATGCTAACTTTGCAGAAAAATTAAAACATATTTACAGACTGGTACATAAATCGGTTTTGGTCTGTATAGTTGGATATCACAGTGGTGACAACTGCCTGGATGTCATCTGACATGCTTGACTGAGAGCTAGCCATTGGATTTGCCAGCTTTTTCCCGCCTAACCCAAATCCCTAATTCTAATGATTTATTCATTAATCTATGAAAAGTAGCAGTAGCATTGCACATAGCAAAGACCATAACTGTGTACTGTAAGAAATCATGAGGTGTGACAAAGGCTGGCATTTCAGATGCTCGGTTTGTTGAAGGAACTTGTGAATATCCTTTGAAAATACCCAGTTTACTTATATTCAGTAGAACCAACACATACAGTATTCAATCCTGGGAAGAGATGAATCCAGAACTGTTACCCCATTCATTTTATTAGATCTGTAATACAGCAAGAAGAATCATCAGGTTTAGTCTCCATGCTCCAACAAGTATTCTGTTTCCTTTTTCATGAGAGCACATTTAACAGGGTTGACACAGTTCGGATGTTGTTTGATTGGCTTTTGCATTTTACACATTTGTCATACATCCAAACTATGGTGCAGATCAGAACATCAGTAAAGAGACATGGGAATTCATTGGTCAAAGAGGTTATATCTTCTTGTTGTTTGGGTGATAAAGGCTCAAGCTGACAGTGCATCGAGTGTAACATTTCTAAGTTTGGGATCGTGGTTGGTTGAACAGGTCTGACAGTATCCATGAAGACTGTCAACCTCACCTGAACCATCAATAATGAATTATTAAACACTGACTTAGTTTGCCTAGGCCTGAAACAACAGAAATAAATAAATAAATTTAGAAAAATAACCAAAGATAATAAAACAATGAGTTAGATTTACTGAAAAAGGTACAAAATGTAACAAATGTTTTTGCAAATTAAGTTTACAATACAACATAGTACACAGCAAAACAGCTACTCGTTATGGTTTAGGAATCACAAACTCTTGGACTTTTTACTGGATATTACCATAGTAATTGTGGTAATAGTTAATCAATTTAGTTATAAACCAATTACAAATTAGCAATCAAGTCTATTTTATGGGAATGATTTACTCAAATGTTCCCACAGCTGAGTGAGATTTCCTGACCAAGATGTCTCACTTATTTGAATCATCTTAATGAACTGATGATTGAAATTCCAAAATTCTGATAAAAAATGTATGTTTAAAAAAATGTCAAAAGTCCTAATTTAACTGGTATCCCCATCTGAAGCAAAGTGTTATTAATGATGGCACCATGTCAGTGTTTGGCAGGTGGTACAGTGTATATACCGTATTTTACAAATGACAAATTTATTTAATGAATGACAACCCACTTGCAAAGTAATAATATTAGTAGAATTTAATTCCTGCAGATGTTTCTTACCACTGCACCAAATTATTTCAACATCAGCAACTTTCCAGTGTTGCAATAGACCTACATCTACACGACAGTGTGTGTCAGTTACTGGATCCAGCTGGTGAGTTATAACATTTGTATATTTTTGGTCTTGGCCAATGTGACCCATTAAACATTGCAAATGCTTTTCCTGTGTTAATATTGTGATAATTGAGGATGCACAATATATTTCAATGCATGAATCAGGGCAACTGGACATTTTTTCTTGTTCTTGAAGACATTTCACCATCCATATAGAAGGTTTTTCAACCGTCTAAAGTCTGTTGGATGGAGTCTACTGGATATCCAGTTATGTTGCTACCATATCTCAAAGGACAAATGGTAGAATATTAGTATTTCTAATATTTTCTTTCTTAATATTGTGGTGTTTAGTTTCATACTGGCTCTAACATTATATCTGAGGAAAATAAGTGGCTATTGATCATTTTCTCTGGCCCTGAGGATATGAAGCATTTCCTTGACCACTTGACAATTCCTCTCACACGCTACTTTAACAAAAATGACAGCTTTTACAAGTGACAAAAATAACTCTGTATCCTAATCTCTAGGGACTGTAACACAATCTTGTGAGGTCTTTGAAGAAACATCCCATATTACTGTTAAAAAGCCACTAAGTCCAAATGAAACATGGTGTGATAATTATTCCTTTACCTGCCCAGTGCAGGAATATGAAATGATCCTTAGTGTCCAAAAGTTAATCAGACTTCCATGTTTTTGTCTTAATGTTCTTGTCAGGTCATATTTCTGTACAACACGTTGCTTGTGTTAACATCCTTCTCATGCCTTGTCTGCACCTACCTCCAGCTGTGTGCTGTATTAGCACGAGTTGTTCTCCAGTAGCTACCACCAGGAAAGTGCCATAATATAATCCTGCACCATCTCTCAGGAGCTCCTTTTAATCTCATTTTGATGTCTACTTAACCAGAATGCACACAACAGAAAACCCCTTTTAAGCTCCATTATCTGGACAAGGGAAACGTTCTCAGCTACCTCAGTTTCCTGTCAAAAAGCCCACAATCTGCATTTACGAAGATGCAGCAGTTTCCACACCCAAAAGAAAAGATAAATGAGGATGATAAGGAGACAAAATAATGCTGTCAGTTATACGTCAGAACTGACTGAATTCAGGTTTTAATCAACCAGCCATATTTAAGCCAGTGAACACAAACAGTACAGATGATACTCTGCTGTTGCTTTGCACAGAAGAAGAAGAAGAAGTTTACACAGAAGTGGAAGAAATATATGAGAGGTATTTGATGTGTAAAGGAGAAAATAGTCTAGGAGCTATAGATAGAGACATCTGAAAACATTAACTGGAACTGATGGGTAATACGTGCTGTTGCATGTCTGATTTAATCAAAGTAAAAAATATGAAGTGGATGTTGAGATATGGGCAAAATAAGACTCATAAGATCACAATTTAATAATTCAATATTCCTACTCTACACACTATTTAACTCACGATACATTTCTAAATCTATCTGCCTTTACTCTCTTTTGTCAATTAATTTCTTGGAATGTGTCTCATTGCTCATTCCCTTGACATTCATGAATTCTACCATGACTTATACCCCTAACATGAAGCAGTTACCCCTTTCTTCTCTCTCTGAGTCCTTACACAATAACTAAACGAGAGACAGAAATGTGGAGTGCCGTACCCACTTTATGATTACAATCTTTGAAAAACAAATTTAAAGCGTGCTGGTGATCCTTCTGCTCAGTGCTGCAGAGCCTCTGCAGTGAGGGTGGCGTGAGCCTGGTAATTGTGAAACTCTCCCCTCTCTCTCCACTGGCTGTTGGAGTGGAAGCAGCCAGCGTGTGCTGACGTTTCGTGAAGCCTTACTATTCTCACTAATAAGCCCCTGTGGGACCTACACGAGCAAAGCTGCAACTACAGGCGAGCCGTTTCAGAAGTGAGAGCGCCATCTAATTTTAGGGTGGGGGGGAAGGAGCCAAGCAAGACTAGTACGAACTCACCTTTTTAGAATCATGACCTAATATCACACGCTGAGACAGATTATGGTAAAATGCAGTAGGGTTACAATAAAGGCGTCAGATTCAGTGATGGTTCAACAATGTTTTCATTTGTAAGATGGATGTTTTAAATAATGTGAATTTAAATTTAAAAAAAGAAAAAAAAACTTGCTTGACAGAGCTGTCCACTGACACACCTCAGGATGTAATGATGGTATTTCATCAGAAGAGGATTTGTGTGTGAGAAACGTGAAAGAGGCTCGCTCTGCATGACTTCCAGACAACTTGATGCCTCCATCATGAGATTTCTACTTAACCCTGCGTGTTGACACAAACCTCCACGGTTTCCAACAAAGATGCTCATGGAAGGTGAGCAGAATGCCATCAAGCACTGAAGATGGCTGCATGGGGGCCACAGTATAATTAATTTTCTGGGAGACTGCCCTAAAGCCTCTTGCTTTCATGTCATATCAGGTCCAAGGATTTTGCCCCGTGCAGCTCGTGGTTGTGCTGTGGGGTTCTTCTATCTTATCAGTAGCGCTGTCTTATCTCCAACTTGTCCCTGTAACCTGACTGAGGGAGGATTAGCACCTCGCTTCTTGTCACCTCCTGATTTTCCGTCAATGAAGTCAGAAAACAGCCCGACATAAGACAAGATTAAGTTGGTGCTGTGGGTGCGCTGGCAGGGTTTTTTTTTTCTCTAGTAGCTTGTGTAAAGGTCAAACCTGTTAAGTTTAAGTTGTTACTTTTGCACAATAATTACACGGAGAACAGCTGGAGAAAAGTTCACTTTGGAGGACATAATATATCTTTACAGGCAGCTGGCATGTCCGCTTATGACCGCTTTCTCTTAAGCTTAAGCCCACACTATTATTCTTGATGTGAGACTTTAAAAAAAGGAAGGAAAAAAACGCAAGTCAGGAAACTGTGTTCTGTGTAGAGCTCTGTTATGACCAGTGGTACATTTCTGTAGATGTGGGTCAGTTGTTGGCTGTGGGCTGTCACAATGAGAGGGCTAAAATCAAGAAGAAGTTGAAGGCTTCAGTGATGAGACCTTCTGGGAAAGATCACAGGCTGAGCCAATTAGCAGCTGAAAGGCTGGTGCTGAACTCTGACCCTGACTGCTGTAGTTTTATTCTACAGAGACATCTCATTTTGTTCATTAAGCCCAGTGTGCTACACTCTTTGCCAGAGCTTATAATTACACAAGCATCACAGGCAGGGCCAGGCCACAAATGGTTCCAATTAGAATTTGGCTTTAGTATTTCATATATATTTTACATGTGTGTATACATGTAAAATATACATATATATATATATATATATACACACATTTCAAGATGGCGCTGCCCCAGTGGCAGCCTGTTGCAGCAGCTCCCGCTTACAGCTGCCTTTTTACATTATTTTTGCCTTTTTGTTTAGTACTTTTGTTTCAGTTTCAGTGTTCTCTTACTACTCTACTGCTTGTTCTGGTCTTTCTCCTTCTAATATCACTGTTTATGACCATGTCCAGAGAACCCGTACGCAGCCATGGGCCTACTGTTTACAGTAGGGACCAGCTGTTTGCGCTCCATAGCTCAATGGTGCAGCCCCATAAGAGACAACCAACATTCCCCGCGAGCTGAAGAGGAGTAAACAGACAGTGATACAGACCCGTCCTTCCATCCATCATCATGGGGAACGTAAGATCTTTGCCCAATAAGATGAACAAGTTAGCGGTGCTGACCCGGCACCAGAGGGAATACTGGGCCTGCAGCATCATGATGTTTACGCAAACATGGCTAACTGCTCTAATTCCGGACGCGGCCACCGAGCTGGGTGGCTTCAAGCTGCTGCTCGCCGACAGGACAAAAGAGAGCAGTAGGAGGAAAGGGGGAAGGCTGGCAGTGTTTGTGAATGATAGATGTTGTAACTCTGGGCACATCATGATTATTGAACAGGGATTGCCGCTGCAACAGGCACCAGAGACCTTACGGCCACAGCTTCAAACAGCCGCATCCACAATAGAAGTGGAGAACATGGTCCACTCGG
>JBAMYA010042598.1:0-14234 GCA_037176975.1 Arrhamphus sclerolepis
GAAACAGCTTTTTCAATTATCTTACTTAAAAATGGAAGGTTTGAGATCAGCCTGTAGTTGCTCATTTGTGTCTTGTCAAGATTATCCATTTTCAGCTGTTTTCAGTGGCCCTCGAAAGACACCTGACATTAAAGACAGGTTCACATGACGTCTAAACAGCAAGAGGAGGGGTTCAGTTGACGTAAGACGTCCTTCTGTAGGTTAATTTCTGCTGGAAAGAGCCATTGAGGTTCTTTCCAGAGCCCTACACTATCACACTACCTCCACTGAAACATATTACTCTGCAGGTGAAGCAAAGTGTTCTCCGCATCTTTACCCTATGATCCAAGTGCCATTGGCATAATCTGGACTCACTGCTAAACACGTTTACGTTCCTCAGCACCTGGGGGTACCAGAAGCTCAAAACAACAGTCTATATCAACAGAAGAAAAAAAGGAATTGCTTGGTGTTAGCAGAGAAGATCTGGCAAATCCAGCCCTCAACAGTTTAAAGGTCCTGCAGCTCTTAGATGCTTCTGTAGCACCTACAGTATGTTGTTAGGCAGAGGAGAACTGCTACTGGACCAGTTCTAGGTTCTTACAGAGTGGTGTGTAATGTAAAATGAGAACCAAAGACAAGATCTTTAAATGGAAAGCCTGCAATTTACTAAACATACAAAAACAAACAATATGTGAAATTGGCACTTCAGCGGGATGAGGTACCCTTTAATTAACCCTTTTTATTTGTTCAAGCCTTAATTTTATGTTAAAGTTTAATAAAAAGGTTTTATTTTCACTTGTTCCTTTTTCCTCTTAAGGTTTTACTGTATGACCAATTATTTAATTTTAAGTGTTCTACTTTGAGATCTACTTTCAGTTGCTTTAATTTGCATTTAAGCACTATATTAAACCTTTAGAAAGCACTCTGTTTAGTTTCCATTAAGTTTTTGTTACCCTTAAGCGGCACTATGTGCACACTTTAAAGCACACAAAATCTTCCAAATATCAAATAAGTAACAATCAAATGTTCAAAACAATAACAAAATGTGTGTCATTAATGTCCAAAAGTTTCACAAACATTCAAATTGTCCTTTAGCCGTATATCCAAACTTTAGTATATGCTCAGTTAATGTTCAGGGGTCCAGTGGAAAAACTTCCAAATTACTCAAGCCTTGTGTAGCAGTGAGTTATGTTGCTTTATGGAAGCAGTTCACGTGCGCTGCATGCAGCTCTGCTGACGACCTTGAGAATCTTTGGGTGGCTCGCCTTCAGTCTTGACCCGCCTGAGTCCAAGTCTAGTAACCAACACCGTGATTCGGGGGAAATTCTTATGGCAAAATAAAAATATAGCCTGTGTAAGGCCAAAGGATCACATTACCCCCCCCCCCCCCCCCCCCCCATTTTTTTGGTTTTTAACTCCGACAGATTAAAATTTATGTGGATAGCTATCAGACTTCTGATGGCTGACTTGGATGTGGGTGTGACTGGACGTCAAGCCCCGCCTTCCTGCAGGCTGCAGCAAGATGCTTCTTGCTCATCTGCGCACAGCGCCCTGCTCAGGTCAGGAAGTGGAGGGGGGATTTTGAATAAGCTTTATTGACAACAGCTCATATGTATTATTTTAATTGAAAATCTGAATGTTGTGTACGGAAACCCTAAACGCTCATACATGCTTACGTTTTATTTTCCCGTGATGAGTTATTTTTCCTCTGTTTTCCCGTGATAATGACATAATTTTCCCATGATAACGACATAAATCCACAGTTTTCTCGTGATAACGAATCATTTTTCCTCCGTTTTCCCGTGATAACAACATAACTCCGCCGTTTTCTCGTGATAATGTGATAATTAATTTGAGATCTCAAGGGCATTGCAATGCCCTGATGAAGGTCGATAGACCGAAAGCTTGCTGAAAAATACACTTGTTTTCAGGGATCTAAGTGTGCAGAGACTTCTTTTCTTAGTTTTCTAGAGATCTCAAATTAATTATCTTGTTATCACAGGAAAACGGAGGAAAAAATAACTCGTTATCACGAGAAAACGGTGGAAATACAAAGTTTACATGTATGGCCCTTTAGGGCTTCTGTAGAAATTAGCACTGCACACTGTCATCTTTTTGCATCAAGTAAGAAGGGTCAAATCCCAGCTGTGCATGGACGACTCGTGTCCGTCAGTTTTCTGCAGGTACTTCAGCTTCCTCACACAGTCCAAAGGCGTGCACGTGAAGATGATCGATAGTTGCATGATTATTGTCTCCGTGACGGACAGTTGGAGTACCCTGCCATGAGGATAGGCTCCAACCCTCCCTTAAACTTGAATTTTGAAGTTCTGAGCTTTTGAACATGTCATTTACTCGAGTCTTTCTGCCTTTGGGAGAATGTGTTCTGTTTGTGTCGTCCTCCTCGAAGCAGCCTGGTTTTATTCACCCCAGACGAGGTAATAAAAACCAGCTAGATGTGTGTTTTCTGTGATGCAACATTCCATGAGTAAGCTTCAAATTTGCTTCACATTTGGAAAACGCTGCTGGTGATTTTCCTATGTGAGCTGGGCCCTGTGGCCCAGGCATGCTCCCCAAATGGAACAGATCAGACTGTTGATCCCAGTCAAACACTGGTGTCCTGGAATGGAACTGGAATTATTTAGGATCGTTCTTCTGAACGTTCTTACTGTTATGGGAATTGTGCTCACCAGAAATTTGCCCAGTGGAGTTCTTTTCATGTCCCTGATACTCATTTATTACATTTCATGCCCTTGGATGGTATATTTGTTGTTAACACACCCCTGCAGCTGCAGTCGTTGAGTGTATTACTTTGAGTAAATGATTACTTTGGACAATTAGTCTTGGCCTTGCTGTCCAGACTGTAGGGGGTTCTTAGTGCCTAGAAAGCTGGAACCACAAGCAAACAGCGTTAACTAGCTGCTGTGTGAATATGTGATGCCCAAAAGTTCCTTGTTGTTCCTTCTTTTCATGCCATGGTTATGTTACTGTCTTTTCTGTGGTGTGTTGACAATAAATGAGTGAATAAATAAAAGGATCACTAATTTAAAAGTCATCATAATACTTTTGTCTTTTCTCTGTTTGGAACTAATCTGTAGCAGTAGGTGATACAACATTCCAGTCTCTCATCCAGACTGACATCCACCTCCTGTTCTTCTTCCAGGATCGACCAAAAGGTGTCCAGCAGCGCGCACGGCTACAAGCTGCAGGAGGTGCAGGCCATCCTCAGTGAGGTCCGGTCCATCCGAGATGCTATCAGCTCCGGGGAGAAGGAGAAGCAGGAGCTCATGCAGGTGAAGCCGAGTTTTCTTTGAGTCAGAGCCGAGACCTGATCACAATTCAAAAATATGAGAGGGGGCTTCATTGGTGCTGGTTTCCAGCCAGTTTGGCACCATGTTTTCTTTTTGAACACGGTTAAGAAACGTGTCGTGCTGTTTTTCCTCTGGACGAAGTCATTGGTGTTGCACCTGTCTGCTCCACAAAATCAGCGTAAATGCAGGTTTTTTTCCCAGACAGAAGCTCCAGAACGGTTTGTTCTGTTATTGGTTGGAGATTCTGTCCCGTCTCCCAGTCCAGGATGCTGAACCACCAACTACCTCAATCAGTGTGTGATAGAAGAAACACTGTGAGACCAGAAGACTGAATAGATTAACTCTGTTTCCAAAAAAAGGGATTAGAAACAGATAACAGCGCTCACAGCACAGCCTTTAAAAAACTGCCGGGGTTAAAGTTCAACGTCAGAATGTGAGAAAGCAGCTTTCTCTGAAATCTTTCCAGAGAAACCGTTTCTGTTTTAATAAACTGTAAATATGATTTAATCATCATGAAATACATTTTTAGCATATTGACATACAGACATATGTATCAGGAAAAGCCTATTTTTATTTTATTCCTTTGTCTTTTGACCTGGACATGTAATAGCATAGCTGAGAAGTGTGACAACCTCACACTAATGGGAGTTTTACGTTTGCACATAAACGTGCACAAATGTCCCATCACACTGAGGAGCAGCACAGAACCAGTCAGACCCCTCGCTGGGCGTCATGGCTGCAGAACGGAGACAAATACGGGGTCTTGACGAGCAAGTTATCGATTTTTTATTCTCCTTGAGCAAGGCAGCTGCACTGGCATATGAAGGGAAGGGCAGCTGTCATTCTGTTTAAAAGTAGAGCATATAATATAGTTTTTATGATGGGGGGGGGGGGTCAACGCAGGCAGTTTGAGTCCAAAGATGAAGAACTTCTGATGCTGTTGCTCCTGATTTACTCATCACAGGGGGGAATCATCTGTGGCTTCTGATATTTTCAGCGCATACGAACCGTATCTGGATGAAAGAGAGCTTTTCAAGAGGCTTAAAGAACCTTTGAACATGATTTAATAATGGAATCAAACTGATAACAAAATATATTCAGTGATTTTTCCAAACAAGAATAAGGAAAAAGTAACAACTCAGATTCCCAGAGATCACAGTGTTGAGCCTAAAAACAGTTTATTACATGGTAAAGAGCAAATAAGAGCTCAGAAGTAAACTTGTGATGAACATTAACTTGGTTGAAAACATCATTTAAATCTGGAGCAAATGGGTTTTGTTTTTTATACATTTTTTTTTAAAAGTGGGCAGAATTTTCATTAATAGCTCCATTAAAAAACAATAAAGTTTATGGGATAAAGTCCAACTTTATTCTCCTCCAAAGCGTCTAAAGAGGGAGCGTCTTCAACTGAGAGAGGGTTTTTACTAAACGACTGTATTTGGAATCCACAGAAGCACCGTTCCTTTGTTTCATATTTTTAACGACGTACAGATGAATCACAAAACGTTCAGTTAAATCATGACAAAGGATGCTGTCAAAGAAAGATAAAATAGTTGTACAGAATTAAAATCAAACATCCGGGTTTGCTGAGCGATTCAGGAGAGGAGATCATTGTTTTCCTTTCAAGTGAAACATTGATACTAAAGGCTGGACGCGGCCGCTTCACATCTCTCTGTTCAATCATGGTCGTGTCCTCGTGTCCTCGTGTCGCTCATCTGAGTCCACGACACGAGTTCAGGCCAAATCTGCCACACATGTGAGAGTTCAGCTTTGTTCAGAAGCTGCTGTAAGTCGCTTGTTGCATTTATCTTCTCGAGTGTCCTCTCCTCGACAAACAAAAGAGGGAAGAAAGAGAAGACGGGTAATCCAAACACCGACATCTGATCCAGATTCTGAAATCGCCCCATCGTGGCGAGGGGGAGAAAAAGAAGGACGGAGCTGCCGGCTTCGAAAACTTGTAAATCTACAAGAAAAATGATCTGCTGATGTGACTGAGTAAAGCTCCCCATCACAGATATGAAACTGGGGGATTTATGACAGAAGATGAACAAATATAAGGAATCGACTGTTTATGTCTCTGCGGTGAGGACATCGGTCCGTCCTTGAGTTTTAACACTTTACATCAAAATGCCAGCGGGAGAAAAGATGCACTTGAAGAGATTTAAAGAGCGAGTCTGTGAGGCGGCAGCGGTGAGGTGAGCGTTCAGTGGTCACTCAGGAGATGCCAGAAGCTGGTTGCCTCATGATCACATTCTTTGGCTAAGTGGCTTCATTTCCTGGAGGAAGTTCAGGTTTGTTTCAGTTCGATTCAGAAGTCTTTATTTCGAACATGACGGCAGCATAAACTAAGGAACATGTGGGACGCATGTTTGAGAGATGATTACAAACATTAAAGACTTCATCAGGAGTCTAAAGGTGTCCTCTAACAGGCTTTAGCATCTGGACAGAAGAATGGCAGACTGCCTGCTTCAGGTGGGAAAAGAGCTGCTGCCTCAAGCTGAGGAGTTTACGCATCAGCGTCATCTCGGCCTCTTCTGCAGGTTGTTGACATCTTCTGTGCGTTTGTGCTCTTATTCCATTATTTCTTTTCTTTTATTTAGCTTCGGTTTCACGTTAGTAGTTTGCAGCTGAGTTGACTCTTGTCACTCAGAGCAGTACATTTAACACACACCACTCCTGTGTTTGCTTTGATCTTTGCTGTGTAGATGTTTATTGTTGGGAGAAAAAAAAAATAGTTTCCTTTTTTTTTTTCCCCCCAAACCGCAGTCACCTGAATATCTGAATGTTCGTCTATTTTAAAAAATGGAACGACAAAAACCTCTTAGGGAGCCACTTAGGATTGTTCCATCCTTGCGTTGTTATGGCAACAAGCTTTCCATCCTCATTCACACCAGTTGTGCTTCATTACTCAAAAACTAGTTTTAAAATGCAGCTAAAACATTGGGAGTCTGCTGGTTCTGCAACTTTCATGCAAAACGGTGAAATAATAACAATCATCTTGAAGAATTGCTTCCGTCGTCAATTAATCTGTTGATTCTTCTGTCAAATCATGAATCCCACTGTATACAGGACGTTTTAATTAATTTGACATTTAATTCATCATATCAACAAGCAGCAAATTGTCACATCTTAGAACATAAACCCAGAAAAGGATCGTCTTTCTTGCATCAAAGCTACTCATGATGATTGTTTGATTGTCAAACAAGCAGCAGAATAAAGCTTTACTGAGCGACTACTAATAAAAGGAGTTACAAATGCAGCTCAGGCTTCAGAGGCGCAAGCAGCAGTCAAACATAATAACTAACAAAGATGGCAGAGAGTTTTTACAATCTTGCTAAAGTCAGGAGGCTGTGATGAATGCTGCAACTGAATGACCGAATTACTAAAAACTGGCACGTTTAAACTTTTAGTTAGCTATTGGAAAACCCCACAAACGTACAGGCCGGTCCAGTTGCGTTTGCTGCTTGGAGGCAAAGCGAGTACAATGGTTCAATAATAGATAAACTCCTGCCCCCCCCCACATGTGCAGCTGACGGCTCAGTCCACAGGTCCGTGGAACTGCTGTCTGCTCTGCTCCACATCTGTGTCACACTGTATTTGCAGGGAAATCCACGTTTGTGTTTGATTCTTGATTTTTTTTTTTTTTCTCCCTTCATTTCTGAAACCTGAAAGCTTTTTGTCATTTGGACAAATTAGAACACAGCAGCAATGTTTTGTAACATAATGGAATTCATGAGAACAGTGCAGATAAGCACTTGTAGCAGAGCAGCTGTAGAGGTTTAGACGAGGGAGCATCATCGTTTAGGGCCATGTGGCTATCATTGCTGCATACGCTGTTCTCGCTGGATCCAACCTGGCAACGGAGCAGGATTTCACCCTCCAGGACAGAATTTGAAGAAGCTGTCAGAAGTTGTCTGTCTGAGGTTCGGACACAACATGTAGTGTTGGATTCCTCTGCAGCAGATAAGCAGCAGCTACTTCACGTTCACGCAGACCAACGAAAAGGACACGAGTTCAAGCAGATCAGCTCGCCATGTTTGCTTTCGTTTTAGTATTTATGGGGAATAAAATCAGTGTTGGTGCCTCCCTATTTTGTAAATCTGTTTTCTTCAGTTTTTTTCCTTCATCGTAGTCAAACTGTTTATGGAAATCTGTGACATCATTGACATCACTGACAGAGTTCTTTTCCATCCTGACATGGAGTTATGATCAACCTTGTGGGATGTGACTGAAATGGGAGACTGGAACGCATGAATGTGAAGCTGACAAATCTGCAGAAATGAGTGATCACTCATGTCAGCATGGAGCCAAATCTCACAGGAAGCGTTCCAACAGTTGTGTTGGAAATGGCACCCATAACAGCTGAGGCCTGACCCAGTTTTTAGCATGAAATTCTTAATAAAGTGTATATTTACTGAACTAGGTCACATCGTGTCGTGCTGCAGCAGCAAAGAGAAACATGCTGAAATGCTTGCTTTGCTTGCTAAATGAAGCAAAAATGGTATTGATTGTAAGAAACCTGCAGCTGCACCTCTGACTGAAAGCTTAATGAGCCTCCCCAAGGTTTTTCAGACCCTAGCTGTTGGACCAGCCGTCTCATAAGGCTGCTTTTGTGGTGCTTTACATTGAGATGTTGTGACATCACTTAGCAAGAGACAAAGAAAACATGTGAGACGCAGCCAGGGCCCTGCATCATCAAATACCTGAACACCGTTGATGTGATAATGGCTGGTTGAGCTTCAAAGATGAGCCGCAGAGCCGTATATGATTTTCATCATGGTTGTAAAGATGACAAGATTGCTCTGAAGCGTTTTACAGCTGTGTTGCTTTACATTTGCTCTTTGGCCTCAGCAACTTTCACTCGATGACTTTAGTCACGTTAGCATCGCGCAGTTGCTGCAGGTTTTCTGGCTGCACAACCAAGATTTGAATCTCACCACCACACCCCAAAGACACCCAGCTGGGATGAGGTCTGGTGGCTGTGGAGGCCCTTTTAGTTCAGGGGCCTACTTTTCATGTTCAGTATGACATAATGCCTGATCCTGCTGACAGCCATGAAAAGACGAGTCCACAGTGGCCATCAAGGGACGCACATGGTCAGAAACGATACTCTTGTAGGTTATTGAGTTTAAACAATCCTCATTTGGTACTAAGGAGACTTAGGTGAGCCAGGAAACATCCTCCACACCGTCATGTCTGTTACTATTGTTCTTTTATTTAGTTGTGTAGAAGATGCTTTTACCTAAAGTGACTCACAAGGATTTTATGTAAGTCGCATCTTTGTGCTCATGTTTGAGCCCAAATGAATGTCTTTGAATTTAGATTGTAATTGTTTCCATCAATGCTGTTTCTGTTCCCCCCACTGACTGCATTTCATTTCTTTTATTTTATTTATTGATCAGCGCAGTGAAGCAGTTGTTTCCTAATCAGCTGCTGCTTTGCAGTTTGAAACTGCTGATGAGCTGTACCTCGCGTCCCCCCGTTTTCTTCGTGTCTTCGTGTCGTGTTTAACCTGTATGTCTCGTCTGCTCTCTCAGAAACTGGCGGTGTTGAAGGATGCATTCCAGCTGGACTCGGGCTCCCAGCAGGAGCTGTGGGGCAGCACCCCGTCGCTCGCCAACTCAGAGACGTCCATGCCTCGACTCTACTCCGACGCTGGCTCCCAGACTGACATCCCCACTGAGGTGAGGCACATTTGGATGTACTCGCATGTAAAAAATGCCTTTTGAGAAGCCACCAGCCAGGCTGCAGTTGCTCTGCTGAGACAAGTAAGAAGTAGGGGTTTTACAGGTCCTACTGGCCTCACTGAGAGGAGACTCCTGACCTGTGTAAGCTTCAGATTGTGACTGAAGCTGTGAGGTAGCAGCTACAGGAAGCTGAAGTGAGTGTCCGTTCTCGCCTTTATGGAAAAGGTGAAGAGCTCAGTCATCTGGGAGTTCAGAGAAGAACTTACTGCTGCTCTATCCATCTGTCAATCATTCAGTCTTGATTTGTATATCACATTTAAACAACTAAAACTGACCAAAGTGCTTCACAGAAATTAAAACTAAAGAAAAGAAATAAAAATAAAGTGATGAAAGTGACTATTATGCATCAAATACCATTTCAAATAGGTATGTCTATATTTAAAGCAGGAAGTTAAGGTGGTCTGGGCATCTGGGAGCCTCCCAGGAGAGGTGTTAGAAATGTGTGAGACACGCAGGACCAACGTGGGGGTCTTGGGTGGGACTCGGGACTTGCTGGGTTTACCTCCCTTGGTGATTACTTTTCCTCTTTTGTGCATCACCTGGGATGTATTGTGAAGAAAGCAAGAGGAAAGACAAGAAAACAGAAAACCAGAGCGTAACGATTCCACCTTTCCACCTCCAACAAAAACAAAAGTCGGCGCTCTCTTTAAGGTTTTTATTATCGGATCTCTGGCAGACTGAGAACTGGGAATCAGGTGTGGGTAGCACTTTTCCGGGGCATTGCACCTCAAATCTGTCCTGAGAGGATCCTCTTGTTTGAGATCTGAAGGAAGTGTTTTCAGTCGTTATCTTTCTTACCTGTTTATGTTTTGTTTTTGTTTGTTTTTTATCAGTTTACAACCAGCACCAACAAACTGGCAGAGAAGGTTCGTCTGAGCCTGAAGTACGAGGAAGCCAAAAGAAGGTAGATACTCTGTGTGAAGAGTCCTGAACTTAGCTAGTAGTCATCATCTCTGCAGAAATCAGGGGAAAAGGCTTGTGTTCTAAATTATATCCTGCTCAGATCCTGCAGCTACTGACTTTCTGTGCCCGCCCCCCCTCTCCGGCAGGATCGCCACGATCGAGGTACAGATTGCAAAACTGGACAGCGACGCGTGGCCGGGGCTGCTGGACCCGGAGCGAGACCGCCTCATCCTCATCAATGAGAAAGAGGAGCTGCTAAAGGAGCTGCAGTACATCAGCCCGCGCCAGCGCCTGGAGCCCAACGATGCTGAAAAGCTGGAGTCTGAGAAGAAACGTCTGGAGAGAGACCTGCAGGCTGCCAGAGACAACCAGAGCAAGGCTCTGACTGAGAGGTGAGCGTGGTAGAAAACATTTGTTCCTGTGCAGCCATGCAGGAACTGGGTTTGAACCAGTTTGAGAATAAAGCCATTCCTTTAATTATATTTTTTATTACTGGCTTATTTGAAAATGCTTAAAGACAAGTTACGATGTTAAAATGTATCATTATTGAGACTTAAAGCAGCACTAATGAACTTTTGTCATTTTAAACTCTTTGGGTCCCCCTATAGGTAGGAAAGGTTAATTCGCTTTTATGACACTAAACATGCTCCCTCTGGTTTTGTCTCTTTCTCGTTCACTTTCTCTTCTGCCTTTACTTCTTTAAGTCTCCTAATTGCCTCGGCCATGATGTCCACTGTCAGTCTTTGCGCTAGTTTCATCGCCGTGAAGAAACTCCCAGAACTGGAGGCCGAACTTTCTTCAGCTGGTTTTTGCTAGACGCAGGAATGGGAAATGGCAAGAACTAGAACCATCTGAAATCAAACAAATATTCCTTCAGGTGAAACTGAAACCAGTACACCTTACACCTTACGGTGATACTTGGACACATTATGAGTGATAAACCTCAGGTCTTAGGGTGTTTCGGGTCTTTAGTCATCATACACCCTCGCCGAGGCAACCCAGCCCCTGGCTCGTGTCCATGTAGCACACCACGGATCCCCCTAGTCCCACAGTCACCTTGAGGCCTTTTCTGCGGCCTTAGGATGTTCTTGGTGGCCCTCCTCGACTGCAGTCCTCTTACTCCAAGGAGTTTGAGAACTCGCTGGAGCGATTGACCACTGTGAAAGGGGGGACCCATGGAGCCTCAGCCATCTCCTGAGGAACTGGCTGATGGTCTTCTCTAGTGCCTCTACCGTTGTCACTGGTACCTCATAGACTAACAGGGGCCAGGGTATTCTAGGTACATCCAGGCTTTGAACTTTCCTGGGAGACCAGATTTGTCGGTGGCCGTGAGCCACAATGACAAGTCGCTCTTGGTCTACTGGAGTGCTGCTGCATCCTTCAAGCTCTTGATGGGTTCTTTGGTCACCATTGGAATCTTGGTCCCTCCCAGTGTAAAACAGAACTGGTCGAGCACCTTACCTTTTTTAAGGACTAGAGATCTGGACTTGGCTGAGTTGAACCTCATCTTTGCTCATGAAGGTGAGCCACCTTCACCCAGGAACAGATGTGGTCCTCACTGTTAAGTCATCCATAAAGGTTTTGATTTGGGTCCTCTCCATTCCACTTGGGCAGACTTAACAATCATGTTTATGGCCAAGGAGAAGAGTGACGCCGAGCTTGTACAGCCCGTGATTGCGGCCTTATCCAGGCGATGCCAGTGGAGACTCTTGCACTGAAACTGTTGTAGAAGTCCATGATGAGGATCAGATCTTCTCAGGAACATAGTGTCCTGTCAGTGCTGACAGTTTAATGTGGAGGAAAGTATTTTGTGCTGCTCAAATGTCTGCGTGACCATTCAGTAAACAGAATGACACAACTGTGTTACAAGTTCAAAGAGAAACACCACTATACAGCATAGTGTACATTAATGATAAAACAATTAGATTTTCAGAACCAGAGAAATATATAACTTTGCCATAAACAGTATTTTGAGATAAAATTGTTATAAATAACTTCTGCATCTATAAAACACCACCCGGAAGTGACGATCCACGAGGGAGTGTGAGCCTCTGCACCGAGGACCACCGTCCCACGTCCTCTGTGCAGAGTCTCCTCTTTCCCTCTCTTCTTCCCGGAAAAAAAAAGGGGAGAGAAGATGAAGGGGATGACCCAAAACCTGGACCATCCACTTCATCATCAAAGTCCTCAGTCTCTGGATCAGACTCTGGCTCCTTCCGGCTCAAAAACAAGCAGCAGTCCGGGCTCCACATGCAGAGATCGCCCCGTTTTTATCGCACCCAAAACAAAAAAAACGACTGCACTTTACGCTAACTGTACAGTCCAAACACAGCGAATATCACAAACCTTTCAACTTTCAAAACGATCGGGCTCCGTATTTGTCTTGTCGCTGCTGCTACCACGACTTCATCCTCTTCCTCAGGAACCAAATGCTGCAGCAAACGTGCCAACTGTGTTCAGGAAAAGCGTTAGCATAGATTATTGAGCATAACTCTGGTTTTACTTTGCCTGTTAACACAATTTAGAAACTGGTACGTAGTTTGAAGTCTGCTGAGACTCAGAGACGCAGCGTCTTTGCTGTGATGTCATCGTAATCGGTCATTGTGATGTGGACGCGCCGGCACATCAGTTGACTTTCATAGCTAATGTTCAGAAGTTGCACAGTGAAAGCATCAGTCCTGCCTGGAGCAAACAAAAAAGGCTTTAACCAGCCTCCACGAGAATGATGGTGGAAAACATCAGAATTAAGAGGAAGCATAAGGAGTCTGGGGTATTCCTAGTGAATGATAAAACAAAAAAAACAACATTTTTTAACCGAGGAGATGCACGTCCTTCACAGACATCCTTTGCCTTTGAAGACCAAGTCCCTCCTGAGTCACATGACTCTAACCCACAGAACATTAGCAAAGTATTCCTGCACTCTTTTCAGCTGAAATTCATGAAAACCTCTGATAGAGTCAACCTTTTATCTCAGATCTTCCGTTTGATGTAATTTGTAATTAAACATGCTGATTTGAAAGTATCTGCTCTCATAGATCCATTGCATGTGCATGCGTAAAGAAATGTACATCATCTTCAAGGTTTTTTCACACGTTTTTGCTTGTTGTCGCTGTCTTGCTGGCACATCAGCTTCAAAGTTGACACCTATGAAAACAGCATGTTCCCTCTGCTGCTCGTCACTGCAGACAGATCAGCTCCTAAAGTAGGTCGCGAGACATTAAAAAGCAGCTGCACCTGCACCTCTGTCTGCCTCAAGAGTCATTCAGAAGATCACAGAGCGCCGAATGACGTGGAGGTGCTGCAGTGACCTTTACAGACGTCAGCCCTGCTCTGTGAATATTAGGAGCTATGACATGGATGTGGTGATCTTCCATGCTCTCTGCAGCATTCCCGTCTCTATAGTTTAGTACTAGACTCCCATTTCCTGCATACCAACAGCCCTGCCCCCTCCTCCTTCTAACAAGACTGCCGTTGTTCAGCGCTCAGGTCAGTCTCTACCTGAGCTAAGTCTTTCTTTGTGTCTCGACTCCTGTTCCTGTAAGCTGAGAGGCCACTGAGCCACTCACAAAGAGAACCTCTTGTAGTCCACGCACAAAAAAACCCCCACACATATTCTGCTCACTAAAAAAGTTCTCAAGACACGCTCTATATTCAACGTCCGCAGGTTCAGAAAATGCCAGTGATTCTGACGTTTTTTCAGCGTTGTTGAGCATCAGAGAGACATCTGAGAGTCTCAGGTTTGTTTTTCCACTTCCATCAGCTTTAATAGTATGGAAGAGTCCTGCAGCAGGTGTCCCGACCCCTCTGAGTTCTGGTCTCAACATCATGCAGTCAGTCTGGGATTACAGGATCAGGTGGCGCACTACAGACGGGATTAAACCATAGCAAAGCTGTAATGTCCTCCAAGATGCTGCACAACACTACTGGTCAGAGGTTTTACCACACCCCAGCTTTTCCACTTTGTTTTTGTTGAATATTATGCAGTTTAACGTCTTATTGTGCTGTGAAACGAAAGAATTGAACAAAATTAACAACTGAGGTTAAAAAAGAAATGCTGGAATCAGTTTATAGGCAAGGTGAGTTTATTTGTAGAGAACATTCATACACGAAGGCAACTCAAAGTGCTTTACAAGGCATTAAGATGAAATCAATTCATTTAAAATAAAAAAATAAATAAAAACAATTTAAATGTGTAATTAGACAGAAAAAGGATTCAAAACAAAGGCCAGTAAAAACAGTGAAATCTGACTAAAGAAAGTCTTAAAGGGAAAACAGCAGAGTTTCCAGTTTAACTTTA
>JBAMYA010042599.1:0-14234 GCA_037176975.1 Arrhamphus sclerolepis
AAAAACAAAAATGCCATATCCAAAATTATCAAGGTTTGTAGTAACATAACTGGTGTTCAACAGAAAAGCATGACAGTATTGTATGAAGAGCAGGTAATTAGTTAGGCTGAATCTATTTTGGATAACTACCCCCGTCCTCTGGACTGGGAATTTCAGTTTTTGCCTTCTGGCTCCCATTTTAAATTAGCGCAGACCAATAGATGCAAGCGCTCATTCACACCCTCTGCTATTCAGCTGTTAAACACCACTAGGAAACACAGAGCCATATGTCATATGCAACTTTTAGGTATCTTTTATATTGTGTATTTTATATTGTATATTTTACATTGTTTATATTGTGTTTTTATGGAAGTGTGAGTGTGTGTGTGTGAGAGGTACTACTACTACTGCACAACAATTGCCCACACTGGGACAAATAAAGCTACTGAACTGAACTATTAATTTATGAGGAAAAGGATGAATTTTAGTAGAAAAGCCTCAATTACATGATACAAGCTGCAAATGTTGCAAAATTTAAGATTTTATGACCAAATTATACTTAAAATCTTTATGTTTTTTTTGCTCTAGGAACCAGCAGGAACTCTGACAACATAGCCGGTTGGAAAAATAAAGACAAATTGGCTCTTTTTACGGTAACCATGGTGATGATGTGGCCCAGGATGAAATAAAGTTTGCTCAACAGACTCTAAACACATAAAGTTCAGTATATAGACACCACGCAGATGGAGCAGCTGGTTCAAACACAGACATACAAAAGTAGTCTGACTTTTGAGCGCTGCCTCAGAGTGTTGACGACCAGCAACTGACTGATAACTGGCCATTTAATTTCCATTAATTCCCAGTGCAGGCTGCTAACTGACCAGATTGGTTGATGCTTCTGGTGGAGATATAGGCCTTTTAGTCAAATTGTGCTCCAACAGCCAAATGGATTGGAAAATGATGAAAAATAAATATTTCTTCCATCATTGTTTCCCTGAGGAAGCCAACTCCTGTTCTGCACGGAGCTGTGGAGAGGATATGATTCATGCAAACAGAAAGGCCTCAGTATGCCTTAGATAAACCGTGTGCTAAATACGCAAACATGCTCTCTAAAACCTGCTGTCCAGCAGCGGAAACCAAACTGCTTCCATGTTCTCATGCAGACAATCCTCCAAATGTGGGCTTCCTGTAAGGTTTAGTTGGTTTTACATTATGCCTTTGTGGCGTTTTGCATGCAAAAATATGAATGCAGATTTGAACGCAGGAGTAGGATGAAGCCATAAGAAAAAACTTTCCATCTGACCTCATCTTGACCCTGACACTCTTTACAACCTGGTTACAACCTCTGCAACGGAAAGATGGATTAGCAGCATTAAACCAGATGGATGGGATTTACTTTTTTTTCCTCCCACTTAGTGGTTTAAAAAATGGTTGTTTTTTTAAAAAAGAAAAGAAAAAAAGAGCAATAGTGAGAGCTACTAAATCACAGCAAAGAGATGTTAGAAATTCTCCCTAACAAACTAAATCCATGAGCAGCAACAACTCTGCTCAAAGCCAGCTGACAGTGACTGATGTGTCTGGCTGTGCTAAAGTAAACTAAGCCCGTCCCAAACAAGAACCTTGATTCAGCACAAGTCAAGGAACCAAACCTGAATGGAGACAAGAGACAAGAGACAAGTGCCTTGACCATCTGCAGTCACCACTCTCTATAAGCCAACCATGAACAGAATGAATTACAGTCACTTTGAATCTGAACCAGTTTTGACCACAGCAGAGGGTTTCACTCGTGATGGCCAAAATAGCTCGTATTAGGAGTTTAATCATTTCTACTGCATCAGAAATACACGTTTTTGTTTTTTTTACATAAACAAGTTTGGAAAGGGAAAAAAGAGAGAGAAAACATTATTGTTTCTAAAACTGTAGATCATGCGGTTCGTGGTTTTAAATCATGTTAACCAAAATTTGGTACTCTAATAATATTACATTAAATTGTTTTGTTTTTTTATTACACAGGTTTATTTGGACATTTGGGTTGCACAAAGTGCTCCACACAATCTTGGCAAGAGCTCTCCAACTTATAAACCTATAAATATCTATATTATTTTTACAATTTCTCTAACTTCAGCGACAAACAGTTTCTTTATAATGAAAATTGTAAACGATTCCTTCGAAAAAAAAAACAAAAAACTTATAAATGTTAAATATTTTTAATCTGATGCTGTAATATTAAAATTGGACTTCATCTTTTACTTCTTAGATGAACTATTTTGCTCGTTGTAAAATCAAAGCAGACAATCTCACCTCAGTATTAGATTCAATTCAATTTAAGTCTTAGTGTCCGGAGAAATAATAGAACAAAAGTTCTGACTTTTATTTATCAGTTGATGTAACACACGCTCACCAGTGAACTAACTGGGAAAAAATGCCAAATATCGTTCAAAGACGACTATCTTCACAGCAAATTAGGAAAATGTATCTCTGATGTCGCCTGCTCAAAGGTCGCGGTGTTTTACGCGGGCACTGACAGACGGCTTTAAACCAAAATTACTCAGATTAGCCCAAAGTTAAACTGACTTGTTCTGCTCCTTTCTTTTTGAACAATAATTAGTCCCTCTAGGATCTCGAGGAGTTGTTTTTTGTTTGTTTGTTTTTTTGTGAATTTTGCAATCAAAAGTGCCTGATTTTACAGAGACTTTTTCACAAAAATTGTAATGCAATATTTGGAGCTTTATATGTGATTTTTTTGTTCCAGTAAAATAGAAAGAACTGCAAATTAAGACAAAAAGATTGCAGTATTTCTTTTAATAAAGACAAAATCATGATGCCGTCTTCATTTTAACATAACTGGCTTGAAAATCTCTTAAAAACGTAAACATTTGGTAATTTCTTACAACAGTCAGAAGATGTAACTTAAAATTAACAGCAAACTGAATTCTCTTGCAACTTTTATTTAAAAAAAAAAAAAAGGAAAAAGGAAAAAAAACAAAACAGGTGCCATTGTATGTAAATATACCCGACGATATAATAGAAATTCAAACCACAAAAGTCTTAACTGTGAACACTACAACTCAAGAATTGCGTTTATATATTTGTCCATTCATAAAATGTGCTCGAAAATTATTTCTTAAAGTGGAGAAAATGCTATTTGTTGTTTTGTGGTTAGGAAACCAAAATGGTTTTTACAAATGTACAGGTGAAGACTGAGTTTTACAAGAAGGATTCAAACTCAAGAGCACAAGAAGTAAATCAGGGTGCAGAAAAGCAAATATGGTGCCTGATGGTCCAGAACGTATTTGAACACCAGCAGTGATTGATTGGTTGGTTGGTTGGTTGGTTGGTTGGTTGGTTGGTTGATTGGTTGGTTGGTTGGTTGGTTGATTGATTGATCTTTTTTTAAAAACACTTTTAGGGAGAACAGTATTATGCCGACACTTTGTGGATTTGCCAAAGCTCCACATTTCCTTCTTTGTTTGTGTTCTCAGACAGATTTGACTTGCTTGCAAAACTTCAGCTCACTTTTTCAAGTTTGTTTTGTTTTGTTGTGTTTTGTTTTGTTTTTAAAGACGGTGTTGCTCACACTCATCCAGGGTTTTGCAGGTATTTGCCTTTCCGGTCGTCCCCACACCAGTTGCTTCCCCCAGTTATTCCAGAGAAAGTAGCCAGGATCCCCGTCTTGCCCTCCCTCTCATGCTGAATCGGGGCACAGAGAGGACTTTTGGAAACTTTACCTATGTCACGTCAACCATGAAGGGATAGGTGTGCAGCTTCTTTGCTTTGGATCTGTGATTTACACTCTGCAACATTGCGGTTGTTTGACGTTTGAGGTAAAATCAATGGCCTGTATTGTATCTTTTGGGGTAATACCTTTTTTAGTGGAAGTGGTCATGACGCAAAAAAAAAAAAAGCCCCAACTTCAACATGCTACTGCCACCTAGTGGATAAACATTTCAAAATACTCAGGTAGCCTTGCTACTCTCTTGTGAAACTGGTCTGGGACCCTTCCCATTCACAGATAGGCTACTTCTACCAGTACAGAACACAACAAACCAAGTGCAACAGGGCGAAGCTGGGCTTTACGTAAAGACTCACCCAGGAGCGTCCATTGTTCAAAACCACCAAGATGGCTACCATCACATGATTTGTTTCTAAGATCAGCTATACCTATCTAATGGTGTCCAGAGGCAGTTTCATCTCTCTCCCTGCAAATCAAAGTCAAATCCAGAGGAACCAGACTAAATGTTTGAACTGAAGAGGGAAATAATTGGGATGGCTGGCTAAGCAAACTGATGACATTACAACAATTAAATAATATGGAACAGATATTCATTCACGTAGTTTCCATGCACGGCTTAATTCTATTCAGGGGTCAAAGTCATGCTGTGCGAACCAGCTGCTGTAATGCAAGAAGCAAGGCACAGGCTGGACAGATGTTGGTCCATCACATGGTCAGAGAAGCAATCAGTGAAGAAATAAAATGTTTTATGAAACAGTATGAGAAAAACATGTTCCTTTGGAGAATCAAGTCGACGCTGCAAGAGCTTTCTCGACTGCTACAGCGAATAAAGAGAAGAAAGAATAAATCTAATTTTGTGATCTTATAAACTAACAATATGCAAGTTGCAAGTTTATTACTGACGTAATAAATTTGCAAATCTGTGAAAGAAAACCCAGAATTGTTGATCTCACAAAACTGGGACATTGCAAGAGAAAATTCGGAATTAGTGAGTACATGGAATTAGAAAATGTACGAGAAAAAAACTCATTATCATAACTTCACATATTTCAAATTTGCAATAAATACAAATGGACTGAGAAACATATCACTTTAAAGTCGAAGCGAAATCAAAGCAAAAGATCAAAATGGTTTATAAAGCTGCACAAAATATCTCTAACTGATAAATATCATAATAAAATACACAAAAATCAATATTCCAAAAGCAAAACAATATCAAAGAATGGACAAATGTAAGGTATATTTGTCCAGCCTGAGATGCCAGTTTAAATGCTTTATATTTATTTTTTTGTTAGTGTTGTGAGTTTTGTGAAGACAGAAGGGAAAGAGAAGAGTGAGGAAAATGTTTGCCAAAAAAATAGCTTGTAGCTAAAAAGAACAGCATGCGCACATACTTGGACATGCACAGGGGAGTCTGCACCAACTGTGCTCCACTACACTTTCACATCAGTTTAACTGTATTGTTCTAGATTGATCCTTAGTTCTATGGTCAATAATTTATTCTGAATTTATTGTACAAAAAGAAAAGGATTCTTATGAAGTGATCAAGAAACCTTTTCTTTTTGCCATGCAAACATCTGTTGTCCATACAGCAGTTTCTGAATTGTTTACATATATATACACTGACTCCATGCACTGACATTAACTTAATACATAATTGCAATATCACATATCATGCGTTCGTATTGTACAGCTCATAAATGTTACTCAAAAATGTACAAGAGAAACCTCAGAAATTGTGACTTCTTAAACTTGCAAATTTGTAAGAAAATCCTTTCAGACCAAAAAGCAGCGTCTGATGCATTAATCCGTTTAATCCCATTTTTCCCCCCTGCAAAATAAGTGCATGCTTTTCAATCCTTAGACTTTTCTGTGTCATAAGTCTTTTTTCCCATCCTATGTTGGTTATGTTGGTGATGTATTCGTTTACGTTTCGTGCTCTACAACAATTGTTGCTGATGAGAAAATGACTGTTTTAGCAACCCGCACTTTGAGGTCTCGAAAATCCAAAACTGCCCAAAACCAACACAGAAAGAAACAGAAGAAAGAAAGAAAGAACAGAAATGTGAGATTAAATGAGTTAAGTAAGGGCTTTGCAATGACATGTTCTTATTTAGACAGGTCAGTTTGTCTTCCCAAATAGTTTGTATTGAGGTTGACCTTGCAGTTGGGGGCCCCTTAGTGGCTGCAGGGGCCCTGCGCATCTGCGTTCACAGAAAACGGCTACGTGCCCACTCCCCCACATCCCCCCACCAAAAAGAAAAAACAGGTGTGTCTGAAGCATCGATAATCAGGTTCCTCCTCAATTCAGGTCGCCACGGAAATTAAAAGGAATCAATTTGAGTGCGCGCGCTCTCGTCCTAATCACACGGGCAGACAGGAGATTGTTCGGCTCCTAATCCTCGTGATGAATTGCAGTCTGACGGCTCATCACCAGGATGCTCCCAGCACCCAGAGGTCGTCCTCTTGCCTTCATGACAAACACAGTCCCGCACACGCATGACCCGCTGGTCGTGCACGCAGGTGCGCGCATGGACTCGCGACGTGAGCGGCATATGAGAGCGCAGATGGATGACCCGGCTCCTCTGTGCAGCCTTTTCTGAGACTGTGAGTCCTAAATGTTCATCACCGACCGAGCGGATGCTGTCGAGGAACAAACACATTTGGTGGCTCTTGATGAGATGTAATTAGGCGTGCAGTCTGGAGATTAATCAGCCGGATCAGACTAAAGCGCGGTTCTGGAGGAGGCAGGCTGGGATTAAAAGGGAGTGACATGAAGATGTGAAACATAATCAGCAGCATTAAGCAGCGTGCAATAATTTAAAGTGTAGATAAATTGGCCATTTGGCCAATCAGAGCTGGTCATGTGCATTACTTGTAGAGCCTATATTGAAATGTATTTTCTCCCCTTGATGCATCGCCCTGACAAAGGACTCCCTGACAGGATTAGGAGATTTCATTTAAGGACGTTTATTGAAAACATTTCATTTTTCTTCCCGGAAAAGTGTGACCTGACCCTGGGAGGCGATGTTTGCAGCTGTCATCCATAGTCTCCAGCTGATCAGACTTGAATTATCGATGTCATGTTGTGCTGAAACACTGCATGGCTCAGCTGACTCATGAGCCCCACCAAGTCTGGGGAATTTTGTTTTTAATCCGTCTCCAACTAAGCACACATCCTTACAGCATCCATCCATCCACCCAGACGGGCAGAGCTGCGCCTTTGCTTCACATAACATGAGCAACGGAAGCAAAGTTGAATAAGATTCAACAAAACATGTGAATTTGTCAGAGACGTGGCTGGAACTACACAGACGGACCAGAAAACACAGAAGAGATGAAGAAGCAGCGCGCGCGCGTCGGCATGGATGCAACAGAATGAGACGGAGAGCTCAGCGGAAGGAAAAAACTGTCCTACCTGTGAGCACCGCTGCTGCCACCTCGGTCCATCCAGCATCCCTGCTCAGGGGTCGAAGAAGCGGCTCGGACAGACCTTCCCTCCAGCGTGAGTCGTGGCTGGACTGGACTGGACTGGACCGGTGTCTGGATCCCAGTGAGCGTCTCCCTCTGCAAACACTCAGCTACATGCGGCACGACGGCAGAAGCAGCAGAGCCAGAAACATCCCTCACAACCAGCTTGAATTAATTAAACCTGTCTTTTTTTTCTGCCTGCAACCGCCCTCTCTCTCTCTCTCTCTCTCTCTCTCTCTCTCTCCCTCTCTCCCCCCTTCTCTCTCTCTGTCTTTCCCTGGGTGTCTGACTCTCATGTGCGCGTGGTTCATGCTCAATGTGCGTGTGCGCGTTTCTGCTTCCTCTTGTTTGGCTTCCTCTTTTACCGTCTTCCCTTTTTTTTTTTTACTCTGGTGAACATGCTTCCTCCGTCCACAGTCAAATGCGTATTTCTACTTTATTTCTCTTCTTATTTTCTGTTGCAGCTAAAGCATTTTAATGCACAAAATGAACATTCTTGTCCTCTGGGGGCTAGATTATATGTGCAGATTAAACTATAGATTGTATAAGAAGTGGACAAACCACCCATGGGTTTTGTAAACCTTCCTTTTTTTTAAAAACAACCTTTTTTCCTTCCCAGGGCACCAAACATGAAACAGGGGATAAAATGATAATTTTATCTTGTAAAAATCTGAATTTTTATAGAACTGTAACTCGGTAGCCTATTGCAAATTTTTAAATGTCAAATTTTGCAAAATTGCTACTTTGGCATAAATTTGTGATTTTTTTCTTTGTCTGACTGCAACATTATGACCCATAATCATGGATGTCAAACAATCACAACTTTTTAACTCAGTATTTATTTTCTGCCATAAATTGTTGACTTTTTTTATTTTTATTTTTTACCTAAAATTATGACTGTGTTGTAAAACCCCAAATTTTATTGCTAAATAACAAATTTAACAATATTACAACTTTGTCTTAATAAGCACATTTTTGTCATAAAATCTCAAATTTCAAAAAATCATGACTAGCATCAAATTAAGTTTTGTCAGAAAAGCATAAAAATCTTTTCAACTTTTTTTATTTTATTTTATCTTTTTACAAAATTCACATTTTTTAATCATAAAATTGCTTTTTTGGAATTTTTTTTTTGTAAAATAATAAAAACAAATAAAATAAAATCACAATATATTTGTTGCCCACGTTATTTCACTCAATGAAATTCAGCAATTTCAACTCCGCCGACAAGGTTTATGTTCTCCAATGACTTACACAAATACATGAATGCAAATGCCGCCTCTATGCTGATGAGACTGTGATATACCCAAGCACCCCCAGCTGGGAAGCCTCACAAACTATTTTACTGAGTTCAAGACTGCTCTTAAATATCGAGAAAAGAATAAGAAAGAAAGAAAGTCTTGCTTAGTCACTTCACAGCATTTTAATGCGGATGGTAAATCTATTAAAAAGAGCCCTGATGCAGTTCTCTGACATCGATAACTCACAAAATCTGCTTGATGATTTTCACCTGTCAATAAGTAAATAAATTAAACAGCTTAATTATCTTTGACTCTTCTGTCAGAAGTTTCAGAAGCCTCCTCAACCTACAGGAACCAGTGATCCTTTTGTTTTGTGGACCAGTCTGACCCCCTTAGAGGTTGTGTTACTTATCTGTAACTGCACTTCTGCATTTGCTTTAGTGCTCAAAGCTGTGAGGTTAAACACTACTATCTACTTTTGTATCAGCTTTACCCATGCTATTTACAAAATAGCTCACATTTCCTTACAAATGCACATTTCCAGACATTAAAACGCACTTATTATTTTGAGTATGTCCTAGGTTTTTCCACCTTACACCCTTCATCACATTGAGGGTGGTGTAAAATATATTAATATTTCTCTTTTTGTTTCCTGACAATTACAAATTAATGTCCAACGTGGCATTACTTAAGAGTTAAGTTCAAACAAATGGTTAACAAAAAGAAAAAGATGAATTTTCTCATGCTCTACACAGTTTCAGAACCTCTTGTCACCTTCTGACACACAGTGTAATGTCCCTTTTTAATGTTCTCCTTTTGAAAGACCCTCTTAGCTCTGATTGGTCATAAATGCTTGATTAGAAGTTGCTCATTCTTTGCTTGAGGTGTGTGAAGTTGGTGTACGGTGAGTGTTACATGACATAGCCATAGAGAAGTTAAAGCAGAAAAACATAGATTACAAACAATGATTTTCATGCAGAGTTTTTATTTTTACGATTACCAAACTCATGTCTCCTCCCTAAATGCCAGAAGAATAAGAGAAGTTTTCATTGCTTTCTTTAAAGTCAGAAGTTGACATACACGCCCATGATATTTGGTAATGTTCATGTCTTCAGATTGATGCCGCATGAGCGACAGAAATGTTTTATTGTTTATTTGGTAGTCGTTTCAGACAGCCAAACATGCTCTGATGCACGGGAAAAGTCCCCTTTAAATCGCAAGAATATGAAAAAAAGTTTAATAACTCAACATAAAGTCAGAAAGTAGAGAATCACTGCAAATAAAGGGTCAAAAAGAAAATATTAAGAGGTAAAAAATAAGGAATTTAGCATTAATTATCATTAAATAGTGTTCCCATACAGTCACCTGCTGCCATCGTCATGGCAGCAGAAGGATATGTGAAAGTTCATGTTAAACGTCTGCACAGCAGCAGAATAGAAAACTCTGTCCTCTTTTTGGTTTCTATGCTTTGTTTTGTTTTTTAGCTGCTTTCACCATTATATGATCTTCCTGTGTGTGTCTGCATCACACCCACACGTATGACATCCTGCACAGAGTGTCACACAACTCTGAAGGTGTCACTGCAAACATGTCGGCCTGCTGCTGTGCAGCGCTGACGAGCGACGAGCAGCACCCGTCCGTCCATCCCGCTGCTTCCTCACAGCTCCTCCGAACAATTTTCTTTTCTCCTTTGTCTTTCACACTGACACACAAGTGGTGTTTTGCCTCATTTCGCACAATCCAGCGATGGCTTCCTGCTGCTGTGGATGTGAGCTAAAAAAAGGCCGGTCCTCAGAGAAACAAGAGGAGCGTACGTTATTTCTCCTCTTCTCTTCCTGTCCTCCTCCACTCCTTCTTCTGCTTACATCCTCCTGAAGCCTTGCGGTTAAAGTTTTTGTCGTTCTACTGTTATTCTCTGAGATGCGATAACAGCTGTTGAACAGGGCTGCAGAGGAAGTTCACTTAAAAATAAAAATAAAAGCCGCAAGCAGAGAGTGTACTGTGAAACCACAAGTGAAGATGGGGACAATCCCATTCATGGGAACTCTGTGGGATTAAAAAATAAAATAAAATACATGTGGCATGAACTCGTCTTAAAAAGGAAATTGGCTCTCGGGCTGCCTCAGTTCCCCAAGTAGCTCAAAGGAATGTGGTTTTGTCTGGGGAGAAAAACAGCATTCGCTTCCCAAAGAATGTCTGACAGCCACTGATAACTTTCAAGCTGTGGACGGCGGATTTGGGGATGGCCTGTACAGTGTCATCCGTGATGATGTAACGGTGCAGACGTACGTCACGTGGTGCGGATAAAGTCACATTCTCCGAACTGAAATTTGAATATCAGCCACCAGCAGCACTGAAAAGAGAGGGCTTCAGTGGAAACAAATGGCTCTCTGTTCAACGGGAGTCAGAGTTATGGGATAAAAATAGCACAAAGTTGGTTTCTTTGAGATCAGAAGGAGAGCGCCGTCACACTGTGGCTCAGAATAACTCTCACATGCTGCTAGTCTCCTTCTGAATGTTGTGCGCCACAAACCTTGATTTTGGTAAATTCATCTATTTCCTAATGTGCCAAATGGTCAAAACAAAGTTGATAATTCCAGTTGATGCAACCACAGCCTGGATGTAAAAATGGCCTGAGATGTGTAAGCAAGAAGGAAACGCATTACTACTTATGGCCACTAGGTGCTCACTCTAAAAACACTGACTGTAAATACTGGACAAACTATCCGGTCACGTGACCCATAGATTTGAACAGGGAGCATCTGAAGCCCGTTGTTTCTCAAACTGCACGACGTCATGTTGCAAAAAAGGGTGACAAAGCTGTCAAAGATAACGACAGCGCTAGTGGCTAGCTGTCAGTCCAGCACATCAAATAATTCTGATCTGATTGGTCAGTTTTATTTCATAATATGAATGTATCTGATGTGGTGCTGTTAATATGTAACCACAGATGAAGAAAGCATCTGTAAATATGTTTTAATTCTCCTGCAGACTTTTAACATGAAGATCAGTAGGAATTTGCTCCGTTTTGGAGTCAGCGCCTAGTGGTCAGTGGAGGAACTGCAACAGAATGTACTTGGGGGAAAAAAAAAATATATATATATATGTGTGTATAAAATATAAAAAATACATAGATTGCAACATTTATTTTGAGTTTTATTTCAGTTTTATAACAGTATGAACCCAAGATATTTCATATTCTGTAATTTCTGTCTCTCTACACTGTGAAGCAAATCTCAACTAAAATACAGTCTCATGATATGAAATAAATCTGTTTTTTTTAAGCAAACATAAAAACCAGGTTAGCTTGAGAGGAAGGAGACGTGTGTGGAGCTTGCTTCTGGGCATCGTACGCTCACGTTCATCAAACTTCTGTCTTTGGATATTTGGCTAGGCTTAGACATTAATTATTGTTTTGTTAGGGTCAGAAAAACATCACACAAAAACACCTTATTGAGTCATGAATCCTATTTTACGCATCAGGACATCATTTTAAAAATGGGCCACTGCATTTCTTTTCACAAATATCTTCAGATCAAATGTATTATACATATATACATATATATATATACATATACATACACATATTTATAAATATTATAAGAATATTTCTTTGTGTAACAAAATATTATTTACACACACACGAGTACATATAAGCGTGTAAAGGTTTTTACATAAAATCTGGCATAATTATTCTGTGTACATGATGCAATGTTGAACTTTTTCTTTCTTCTTTTTGGAGGCAGAATCTAATCATCAGAGGAAAGAGAAGTGAACCTGAGCGAGCCTCTCTGGCTAACTGATTTTTCCGCGTATCAAACCTGAAGGGTGTGGGCGCATCGTGTGGTTCAGGACCCAGGTGGCATTTAACCGAACTGGTGATGAGACGAGGGGACCTCAGGCTGGTTTCATCTACAGCAAAAACAGGACATCAGGACATCGCGAGCACAT
Source organism: Arrhamphus sclerolepis (assembly GCA_037176975.1). Lineage (NCBI taxonomy): Eukaryota > Metazoa > Chordata > Actinopteri > Beloniformes > Hemiramphidae > Arrhamphus > Arrhamphus sclerolepis. The sequence goes on from JBAMYA010042599.1 coordinate 12,376, forward strand.
TTTAAAGAGGGGAAGTTCCTGAGCCGCCCGGTTTCATGTCAACACAAACAACCAAACAGACGTGAGACCCTGAGGAAGTTCTTTATTTCACCTCTGCAGGTCTTCTGGTTTGAAGGACCCTCGGTTGTTTCTGTTTGATCTACCCCCCTCCTGCCCTCCCCCTGTCAGGGTTGAGACAGTTTGAGTCATGGGCGGTTATTGTGCAGCTGGAAACAGAAACACAGCTCAGCAGCATGTGCAGGCCGTTGACTACACACCACCCACGCAGGCGCGCATAGACTGAATGTGAAAACTGCAAAACAGGAACACGTCAAAGCTCGTCCCCTGCACACGTTCAGCTCTTCAGCAGGTTTTAACAGCCTGCCCAAAATAAAAAAGACAGATTTTTTTTTTTTTTTGCTTTATGGGAAATAATAGCAACAGGTGTCGTTCACCTCTCCGTCTGCGCGGCCCACTCATCCGAGCTCCGTTCATCTGCATCTACACCTCCTCCGCAGCAAGAGAATCAAAGGGTTCAGAAAAGCAGCATTTCATAATGGAGCACTCTCACGCCCGAGAAGTGGCTGACGACTCAGTTACTAAAAAGAGTGTTTTCTTTTCCTTTGACATCAACATCATCATTCAATCTTCCATCAGTCACTTCTGAGGAGGCCAGCACCATGAGGATTATTCAGCAGGCCTCACACACGCCGAGCTCATCCAAGAAGCATCCAGCTCTCAGGATTCCTGTTGAATAATAAGAGGACAGGCAGTGTTCAAGGTTTCTAGCAACACAGTTTTTTTTTTTTTTAATTAAAAAAAGTCTGACATCAGTAGTTTCAATAGTTCGTGTTGAATGAATGAGGTGGTGAAACTGTAACAAAAGGTCACATTAATATCACACAGCAGGAATGAACCTTGTTTTTTATGTTTGTTTTTTTTAAGAAATTTTGCTGTTTTTTTGTTTATTTTGTTTTTAGTGAGACGCAGTGGTCCAGTTCTTTCCTCTCACATACCAGCGATGCTCCAACCATCCCTCCTCTGACACAACGCAGCAAAGCTGACATATTCACTCATCTGGGAATTAAAATCATGATTCATTAATCATCTGTTCAAAGGGTTTGATTTAAAAGCCCTTTAGTGTTTTACTGATTAAATTTGTCACGGAAAATCTGTATGAAAATAAGATGACAGTTAAATTACTGAATTTCTGTTAGTCATTTCTATCCAACACTTTCATTCAGTACTTTATGTTTTAATGTTATTTCAGCATGAGTTAAAAAGAAAAGAGAGCAGGGAAAAAAAAACAACAACTTTCTGCACCATGATATGTGTGTCGCTGTGATGTCATCATCTACATTTTCCCCTGACACGGACACGGCTTTTATTGACACAAGCCTTCTGTTGTGGAAAAATATATTATTAATATTTATCCATGTCTCTGCAAGACTGAAAGTTAATTCCATTGCAATGCAAGAGGTCAGACAGCAAGTTGCAGGTCATGTTCAGTGGGACATCACGACAAAATTAAGCATTAGTTCAAAGATTACAGAAGGTGCCTGAAAGAGAACAGCGTCAAAGCCCTGAAACTGTGAAAGACGTCTCTCATTTCTCTATCTGCTCATGAAGACCCATAAATGATAATTAAAGCACCATATCTATATTTTCATTATTTCCCTCACACCTTCATTTAGTGGAATATAAAGTACGTGTTCAGAGACATCCAGGGCGCGCAGCAGGACGCACTGATAGTTGCTATTTAAGTTCAAAAGCTTGTCTTTGTTTTTCCTTCTTTGGATTCATGTGAGGCTTTAATGATCCACTTCTGAGTGCTGTTTGATCCTGAAATGCTGTTTTCATCTGAGTTTTACCTGAACAGG
>JBAMYA010042600.1:0-14234 GCA_037176975.1 Arrhamphus sclerolepis
AGAGTTTTTAGTGTGTATTTTTTTAATTTATTTTTTTAATTTAATAAAGAAAGTGAGGGGGAGGGAGGGAGGGATACTCCTTTTTTTTTAAACGTGTCCTGTCTGGCATTGTGTTTCTCAGAATATTGTCTGAGAATCAAGTTGAGGCCCAACAGTTTTACTTTCACAAGCAAAGCATTACGGCTGGCCATGATGCTTCACTTGATATATATTATGATTATTAGGATTTACTGTGGGCAAAGAAAAGACAAAAACAAAAAACCAGAGCAACAAACAAAATATGCAAATATAATAATAATAATAGTCATCATTGGAAAGTACACTGTACCAGATGTATTTAGTGGCAACTACAGTCCAACGAAGTGTGTACCTGACAAACACCTGAATGTAAACACCTGTGTGTGTTTTAGTGTGTGAGCCTGCTGAGTCTGTAAGGTTTCTCCTTAAGAATGTTGAATGGTGGGTGTGGGGACCCAAAGATCCTCCCCGAGGACATGAGGATGACGTGAGGAAGACCGGAGCCCCAGACATTCCAAGTTGTCTTTTAATTGGCTGGTAACTAAGCAGAGCTGTAGGATATTTGACACTGTCAGAAATTTATATCAGGTATTTTCTACACGTCTACCTGACGCACGTTAAAAACATGGCGCACAATAAAAATATGTGGCAACATTCTGTATAAACTGAAGGTAATTAATGTGGAGCCCAGAAAAAAAAAAAAAAGAAGTATTTTGCTCTGTTACTCGGCTACAGTCGTGACTGGGATGGTGAAGCACAAGCCTGGAAGGAGGTGACCAGTGCAGGTAATGCTTTGTCACCTCTCCACTGAAGCACTAGAGAGGTTAAGCAAAGATGATTTGATATGAAATTGAATGCAAAAAAAAAACAAACATAAAAGTAAATGTAATTTCTTTAGCCTCTAAGCTCTCCGCTGCAAACATCGGTATGACCTTTGTAAGGGAGGAAACCCCTCTTTATTAGGAATAATACCTGATGGGAGCAGTGCACCTCACTGCTAAGATTCTACTTTTTATATTATATATTATATTATTATGGCATTAAGGGCATGTTTTGCTTTTAATACACATTTTAAGAAATTATAGGTAGGAATGAATATTTCTGCACATTCATTTCCTTAATTATAGTTTATTTAAACTTATCACATTGCTTTAATCTACCCACTGATATTTTAAGAAACATAAGCTTAAAGGTTTAAGCTTAAACATACAAAATACCCACTGATTAAGATAAATATGTTTAATTTCTAATATATACTCATGTTTAAAGAACATGTTTTACAGGTATCTATGAGGTCCAGGAAAGGTACTGCAAACAAGACGATACTCGACTGCATAGTTCATCCATTACAAAAGCATGGCTATGTGGTACAAGAGCCTGGGTGCTGAATTGGCCTTCCTGCATTCCAAACCTTAAAATATATTTTCTAAACCTAACATTTGGATTTGTAATACCTACCACAGCTCCACCATCTCCAACTACAATTTAGCTACAAAAGAAGTCTAATTCTATCCAGCACTTGCACACATGCCACATAAAATAAACAGTCTTTTCTCTGCAGTGATATTTTGTTTAACTATCACACTTTGTGTCGATTATGTACAGCAGGTCTCAGGTCATATTCTGACATTGTATATTCTGTGACCAAAAGAAGGAGTGGTCCAGCTGCAGCATAAAGGGGAAGTCCTGGCTGTAAACATACCACCAGTGAAACATGATACATGCTCATAATAAGTTAAACTGTGTCAGTGAGGATTCAAGCAACACAAACTTCATAAGTCTTGCAAAACAGAATCAGTGTGTAGCACCAACCATGAAAGAGTTAACACTGCAAGTGTGTAAGGTTTAAAGGCTTCTGCTTGTAGCAGTTTCCTTTTTATGTTGTTTCTGTCTGTGTTTGAATGAGCGCTGCAGCCGGTCTGTCTTGTGGTCAAAGGGAGGGTGTTGTGTCATTTAAAGCAGCAGCTATGAACAGCCAGGCCAGGAAGTGAACTGGGCTGAAGTGAGCTCTGCACGATTCAAACAATTGATGACACAAAGACGGACAGACTAGCATAAGAGCTGATGCAGCAATTCATGGGTAAGTTTAATAAAAGTTTTTTGTTTTGTTTTGTTTTGTTTTTTTACATTCTATCAGCATATATGGGATTTCTGGACCTTTGGCTCTTTTCTAAGACTGCTAATTTACAACTGTGCGGCTTTATAAGAGATCAAGTATTACCATGCAAGTATCTAGAGATACATATGTCATCTTCGGATGTTTTGCTTGCGTTTTGAGCAGTCATCTACATTTCTACACAAAACAAAAAGTGGTAAGCACGATGTGCATTTGTATAATTAATAGCTTTGCTGTCAGTCACTACTTGGCTTAAAATGCTCTTTCTTGATCACACACTATGTGTGTAATACTGTGCAAAAGTCTTAAAAGCCTTAATGGCCTCGTTAAACTTCTCCAACTCCGTCATGCTGCACACATTACCATCGCTGCAGGTGGCAATACCAGTAATTTTCTGCATCACTTCAGTCAAAAGAATGTCTTGGAAAACCAAGAATGCATGAAGCTTAGTGTTTGTCATAAGAGAGCGTTGGTTTACAAAAGTGGAAAGTTGTTTAGTGTTTCTTTACCAACTGTGTGAAAAGTAGCTAACATCCATTCAACTAGTCTACCTCATTCAGTGAATACTTGACGATGAAAATAACTGATATGCAAAGTTTGCTGCTCAGTAAAAAGACTCCATAGTTTGACTGCAACCATTATACATTCTGATTCTTTGACTTCATTACCACCACCTTCTTGACAGCCATATTTTGTAGGGTCATTTAGGGATTTTTGTTTAGCCTGTATGAACATCAAAATGTTTTTTTTTAAAGCATTATGGCTGTAGAAAAAGCTTTGAAGCCAGCCTATGATGTTATTATTTTCTCGATCTGTAGAAATTATGGTAAACATCAGTCTGGCATGAAAACGAAAAAACTGTCAGATACCATGAAACCGATGTAATTTGGAAAAATACCATGATATGAAATTCTGGCCACACCTCCCAGCCCTAATAACCAAAGCCAAGTTTTTTTGTTTTTTGTTTTGTTTTGTTTTTTTTAAATGGCAAATAATTATAGCCTGGTCCTCAGACTCATAATTCTGTTCTATTTAATTTTATTTCACCACATAGCCTGGAGATGCTAAGCTCTTTTTTATGGAGTTAGAACAGTCTCAATAGTCACAAATGCACAGGACAAGATTCAGAAATACAGAGGACAAGATTCACAAATGAGCGTGAAGATTCACAAATGCCGATGTTTCAATCATAGTCCGACATCAGCAAAATGTATGTGTGCTGTCTGGGGCGTGCCAAGCCCAGAGGTTTGATGATCTGGGAAAATAACTGAAAAGATCCACCTCTTCGACTGATGTTAATCAGATGTTATAATTAGCAGGCCAATGTACTGTGTTATGAACAATATCGACCATCTGTATGTATACTGTCTGGGATAGCGCTGTTTGAATGGTTTCATGTGAGTGGATTAGTCCACAGACCGGAAGGCATTTGTAAATCAAGTTCCATGCATTTGTGAATCATCTTGCTGTCCAACAGCCATACAACATCCATTACAACATCTACTACAACATCCACTACAACACCCACTACGACTTCCGTCATGGTGCACTCTAGAGGCCCAGGGAGCGAGCCCAGGTGGAGACGCCATGGGTCCAGATCTTAGTGGCAGTAGCCAATATTCAAATGAAAACTTTGATGGCTGAAGTGGAGAAGGATTCCGTGCGAACAGCATTTGGGTCAGTTGGTTACCTCAGGGTACCTAAGGGCTTTGAAGACCTGGGGATTAGATGGTGGTTAGATGGTGGTTAGATGGTGGTTAGATGATGGTTAGATGATGGTTAGATGGGGTGCAATCTTCACTGTAATAGCAACTAGCAGTCCTCACGCTGGTCACAAAGTTTCTTTAGTATGTAACAATCATGCTCTGAGACTGCAAAACAATATTTTATATATTATTGGTCACTGACAATATTTACATATTCTTATCTAGTTTGATCATTGATCAGCAGTGACGTAAAAGTTGTAGCACAGCATGTAGCATTTCACTGGCTTATGGAAGTGCGATGCAAAAAACATGTTACAAAAGTCATTAAACCCTATATTTGTTTGTTTTTAAGATACTGTATATACTATATAGAAATGTATATATATATACAAGTTGTCACTCTGCACCAACCACACTAAGTCAAATTCCTAACTGCAAACCTAGTTGGCAGTAAACTTAATTCTGATTGTGATTTATTATAAAGGCTATATTTAGGCTATATTTATTTCAAAGCAAATGGTGCTTGGGTGTGTTTTTGCATTATAGAAAAGATTTTGCTGAGAAGGCACATGTGAAGGCACATGTGTATAAATTAGATCCACAATGACTCAAATAAGCATTCATGAAGAATCCCAAAAGGGAAAATGTTGTAGTTGCTCCTTAAAAGTTGTAAAGTAACATAGATATTGGTGCTTGATAATAAAAGGATATAGCTCGATACATTCTCAGTAGTAAGTAAGGGTTTATATACAAACTGAAATCAAAATGGTGGGATGCTGTGGAAAATGTAAATAAAATAAAGTAAAATGTAAATAAAAACAGAATGCAATAATTTGTAAACCCCAGAAACCCAAATTTTATCCTCTATAGAACATAAAGACAGTATCATTTCAGGGTTCTCCCCAACCTTTGAGACCACGATGGTGCTGCCACACTTCATATGCTTAGGATGTGCTATTTATTACACATTTAATAGTTTACGCTTTTAACAGAAGTCTCGAGAGAATCTGAGTTTTGGGCTGGTTTTTAATGTATTGGGTGGGTTTTATGTCATGTTTGGTCAGGAAACTGTCAACCCTGCACAGAAATGGCTACAACACAGACCCTGGTCTTCACTAAGGTGGAAAACTTTTATAGACTGGTGTTCTGGCCCTCCACCAGCATGTGCATAAAATCAGCCCAATAACAAACTCAAATGTATTTAAGTACTTATTATAATATTTAACTTATTATTCACATAAATCATTGACTGGAGTGAAGCTTGGCCAAACCACATCAGTCCGCAGTTTTTCCAATGGTGCTACCTGCTGACTCATTCAGTTCAGCTAAATCACCTGAGTCAGCGTTGTTTTCGCTACAGCAATGTCTGCTCTCACTCATTCCATTTGTACTTTGTGTAGTGGCTAGTGTTAGCATTAGCATTAGCTAGAGGACTCATATGAACCGGGTTAGTGGAGACATCAGATGTGTGATTCAGCTCATTAAAGCGATGGTATGAGTTAACAAAACTCACACAGATGTACAAATATATATACATATATATACATATATATATATATGCACACATATATACGAATGCATATTGCGCCACTGTTACTATATGGTAGAACTCTGTATTTGCTGAAACTGAGATATTTTATCATGTCATGGAAAATATTAGCTCATTTTGACATTAATGGGACACATCTCAAAAAAGTTGGAATGCTAAAAAATGGAGGAGCATTTGACAAGCAATTAGGTTAATTGGCAACAGGTTAGTCACAGTACAGCATTTTAGACAGCACGAAGGATCTCCTGAATCTTTCTGTTCTGCAGCAGTGAGAGGAGCCGACTGCTGCAGCTGCTTCTTTGTTGCTCCACTAGACTGTTGAGAGGGTGTCTGCTGTTGTCCATAATAGCTTTCAGTTTGTTTAGTGGTCCCCTCTCCACCACAGATATTAGTGTGTCCAGTCTCCTGCCCAGCACTGAGCCTGCATTTTTGACCAGCTTGTCCAGTCTCTTGGTGTTTTTGTCTGTAAGGTTTCCTCCTCAGCACACTACAGCAAAGAAAAGTGCACTAGCCACCACTGTGTGGTAGAACATGGTCATCATTTCCACACAAACATCAATGGACCTCAGTCAACCGCCCACCTGTAGGCGGACTACAGGTGAATACAAAATCGAAGTTGAGTTTTCAACAAATCAGTTTGATTGAAAAATTGGCCTAAAATTTGAATATTTTTATATTGAGCGATACACCTTGCCTCAATCAGTACGCATTCACTATGACCGTCACTAGCCCTGTCCCAAGATGGCAGTGTAGATCATTTTGAGGTGTGAAAGCATGCTCAAAGAACTTCATAACCACAGTGGTCAGGGCGGGGGGAGGATGAGAGGCAAGCGGTGCGCGGACAGTGGAGCAGGAGACACTCAGGGGAGAGAAAAGTAAGTACAGTGGTACCTTGAGTTACAAGTGTCCCGACCTACTAAAAAGGAATATTCAGTCAATTCTTTAGTTTATTTTATTTGTTCTCGATTTACTTTTGCATCTGTTTTTTAGATGCATAATGTTTAAAAAAAACAAACATTTTATTTATTTTTGTTTATGTTTAAATTCAAATCTTATCTGAACGATTTAAGGCTAGGTATATTACTCCACAGCATAACTTTGATGTTCCGGGGTCTTGCTTTAGGAACTTTTTTCCTAACTGGACCTCTGAATTTTAGTTTAATTCCCCTGACATACAGTATCTGGTCGTCGAGCATGCGCTATGCCTCTTGTACGTTGGCAAGCGGCGGAATGTGAACACTGACCAGAATGATTTAAGCAAACTCGCGGGGTGAATAAAAAGGCTTTAAGTTTATGATGAGGATACCAGGTCAGGAGAACAGTGCTGATGGATCACTGTCACGTCGTTGCACCAACCACTGTTGATATAAAAGCAGATTCCTCCACCTTTATTTGCCGGAACGTTCCATGTCTCTGTCCGCTCACAGAGTCCCGTATTAATCCACGCTGCCACGTCTCCGTGAAGCACATAACAGCAGAGTAAGAAAGATCCCCGTTGTCTCCCAACAGCAGCTGTAATTCATCCAGTTTGTTGAACAGTGAACACACGTTATGCCGGGCAGACACTGTGCGGGCCAAAACTCGCTCGGTGTCTGCCCAGCATTAGAGAGAAATACTCCTGGTAACAGTGTGCGTAGTCCACGCTGGCAAGGACGCACGAGAGCGCTGGCCGTTTTCCTCTCCAGCGTTTCACTGCCTGACCAAAGGTGAGCGCACCTTTAACCAGAATGTTCAAAATTTCCAGCGGGAGAAGAAATAGATAATAGATTAATCATCTGGAGATGTTGCCCCGATGTTCATGAGCTCTGCTCTGGTGAAAAAGCACCGAGTACCTTCAATAAAACAAAACGAAACAAAACCAAAAAACAACAAAAAACAAAACACGAACACAAAAACACAAAACAAAACAACGCGCACCAACACGCCGAGGCAGCCGTTCGTCATTTAACATAACTTATAATCATTTATCATCATTTATCGTCATTTGTTATCATTTATCATCATTTATCGTCATTTATAAGCATCTGTCATTAATCATCATCTGTCTTACTTTTTTATCATTTATCTGTAAAATATCATTTATCATCATCAATCTGTCATTTATCATTATTTATCTGTCATTTTCACCCTTTATCTGTCATTTATCCTCATTTTCGCTCAGTTTTTCATATTTATCATGCTGTTTATTATGTCATTTATCATCATTTATCTGTAATTTTATCATGCCATTTATCACTGTTTATCTGTCATTTATCATTATTTATCTGTACCATATCATCATTTATCATAATTTATCTGTTATTAATCATCATTTGTCTGTCATTTATTATCATTTATCATCACAACAGGAAAGACAGCAAGGCATCACACACACACAAAACAAACAAAAAAAGAGACAACTAGTTCAAAAAGATAAAAACTGAGAAACAACAGTTTTTAAAAAACAACAGCAGCCATAGACGCTAATCATTCTTGCATGACTTTGCCAACTTTGCCAACCCAAAATTAAATTCAGTTAATTTAAGTTTCTAACCATCGGTTTTCTGATTTCAACAGTCTAGAGAATAAACTAAGTTTTGCATTCCCTAAAGGAATATATAGACAACTGTTTTGCATTGTGGCTGGGAAACCTTCAGCCTCCAGCAGCAGCCAACGCCTCAACTTCAAAGAGCAATGACTCACCTGAAGCATTTTTCACCTGTTACTGTTTCTGTGACGTTGTTGTTGTTACAACCTATAATTACGGGGGACTTATGGACTTTTTAGGCCTAACAAGAATCTGTCAAGTATTTAGGTGACAGAACACTGTTAAAAAACATTTGTCAAAGCTGATTCAAATGGTAAAATTTAACTTATCATAGTTTAGACATATTCAATATCAGGGGTGTCATTTACTAAACATTGCGTAGGATCTATACTAAAAGTGTGCGTACGGCCAAATGCCAAAAATGGCGTACGCCAAGATGAGATGGCTATGTGCATTTTGGGTCCTTGACTTTTGGACAAAACTGCTTCTCTGTCAAAGCTGCAAGGATGTGGAACTGTTTACCACTGAATGTTCAAGAGAGTAACACACTCAGTTTAAACTAATACAAAGAAAGAGTTGAAGACACTCAGATTTGTAACCATGTGTAACTCTTCTGAAATGTGTATATATACTATTAATAATCCACTGTCCTAGTATGTTTGGATAATTGTAATGAGCTGTTTATGGTGCTTCGTGTTGATGTTGGTGGGGCTTATCTGTTTTATATTTTGTTAATATCAGCTCTTTGTAAACCTGTTGTTATGCTGCTACTGCCCAGGGACAACAGATTAAAATTACCTTGTAGCTATATCTGGCCTGTGTGTAACACATTTGTTATTTTTGTATTTGTTTAATTAAATAAATAAATAACTTATAGTTTTTTCCAATTGCTAAAACACAATTTTGTAAACTAGGCTGGTTTTATCACAAATACTTAACATAATTCACAAAACCACACACCCAAATGGCTAAATACCGCATATAACCTGCAAAAGGAAACGCTGCAACCCAAACTACAAAAAGAATTAACAAAATTTAACTTTTTCACCAAATGGCACACACTTCATTTATATCACCAGATTTTGTCTAACCAGCTACACACTGTTGGGCATAAGTATTCTCATCTTTAGTAAGCTTTGCTATAATACTAAAATAATTGTAGAAAATTCTTCAAATTTTGCACATGCATAGAAATATTTGCAGATATACAAACATGCTGCTGCTGTTTTTGTTTTTCACCAAACAAGTTGTAGTGAACAAAAATATACTCACAAAAACTGTAAACTGTAAACGGAAAAAGAAAATGAATGAAAAAATGTACAGAAAAAAATAGAAAAAAAGAGGCAAAAATAAAAAATAATAGGGCATTATCTTGCTGCACAGTTGGGTTTGGCCACAATGCCTCGTCCACATTACAAGCCATGTCAGATGTAACTGTCTGTAAGACAGATTTCATTGTTTATGTTTCATGTGTCAAATAACTTAAAGGAGATTACATTTATAAGAAATTTGAAACATGCTGTGTTAAACAATTTCAGTTGTCATTTGAAATCCTTGTGATGACGGCATTTTATTTTGAAAGCATATGGTTACATGGTTTAGGTTTTGTTTTGAAGTTGAACTGTGGGATTGTGGGTCAGAAAATGTTACATCGACATGGAAGCAGGAGGTGTTGATGCATGGTTGAAGAAATTAACACTGTGTTCAAGAGGCACACACGGTAATTGTGCTTATATTTACTTTGTTCATGATATGATTGGAACATATGCAGTATCATTTTGTATGTTTGTTTTACATTGCTTCCGTGAACTCAGTGGACACGAACACTCTTTTGTTTTTACTTTATAGTTTTCACTGTGTCTTATGATTTTGTAACATTATCATCAGAGGAGTGGGAGAAATAAAGATGAAAATCTAGACATCAGTACGAATCATGGCCTTTATGTTGAACCGGTGTAGCTACACCAGACACTGAGGAAAGAAACACCTCCCTTATTCATCCCTGAATTGCACCCACATCAGTTTCATCACATGCTTCTTCCATAGCCTGCACAAGAAGCATGCGCAGAAAGGGCTGCTGGTTGTATACCTTACACCGCCATGCCAGAAAGAACTCTATGGGACTCAGAAATGCTGGTAATGGTGGGAGGTATTGCATGAGAAATGGTGGGTGGTCAGCAAACCAGGTTTGGACTGGGGCAGTACGATGAAAGCTCTCGTTTTCCCTTACTACAACATAACAGTTTCTTTGATGCTCTACATCATTCATATGCTCTGGTGGTATGAGAATGTTGTAGAGTGTGGCCAGATATCTGAGAATATGAGCTGCGTTATATGATCCAAGGCTGTCATGATGGTGGAAGGAACCATGCGTATTGGAGATGGCAGTGCACATTGTGATGTTCCCACCACGCCGGCCAGGAACATCTATAATGGCTCTGTGGCCAATGACATTTCTTCCCCTTCTTCTGGGAAACAATGCTGCATGTAATGTACTGTAGTCAATATTGTACTTACATCCACATATGCTCGACTGAGCTTGATGTTTCTTTGAGAGTCTCTCTCAAAAGGCACCTTATAAAGTTGCATCATCTTGCCTCACCCTGCTTGAGAATATGAGCCGATGTGGACAGACTGACTCCTTGAATGTTGTTGAATATGGTGTTGTTCTGGATGATGTGGCTTTGAATTTCTCATAATCTGATTTCATTATTTTCCAAAACCAAGTTTACAGTGGCAGTTTCCTGTACTCCAGTGAATATTTGACCTGTTCCTCCATCATGGTTGCATTTCTTAGTCCATTGGAAAAACAAAAACAAACAAACAAACAAATATACATACAGACATGTATATATATATATATAGAGCCTCGCCAGCCCTCCATTTCCGGCCTGTCCACACCTGGATGCCTGCCACCTTTTCATCCTTGGATTCCCTGTACTGCAGGGCTTCCCGTGTTCTCGTCACCATAAACTCTTCAGCGAGTCCACTAAATGGAAGCTGCAAGGTGTAACTACTGCCGTACAGGGCAGCACTGCTCAGGCTTCAGGGTAGACCAAGCCATCTTCGCAAGTAGCTGCTGATCTTTCTCTCCATGGCCTCTACAGTTGTGATAGGTACTGCGTACACTAGCAGGGGCCACAGGATGCGGGGCAGGATCGCATGTTGGTAAATCCAGGCCTTGAATCTCCCTGGCAGGCCAGATCTGTCGACACACCTCAGCCAGCCCTCAAGCTCCTTGCTAGTTCCCTGGATGGATATGGTCTTTGAGGCTGCAGTCAAAGAACTTCCCGAGGCTCTTGACTGGCTGTTCCGTGATGGTGGCTCTAGCCAAAGAGAAGTGGTACCTGTCTGTCACCTTTCCCTCCTTGAGCACCAGAGACCTCAATTTTGCTAGCTTAAAACTCATCCTTGCCCATGTAATGAGATTCTCTATTCCTTGAAGAATCCATCTGCTGCCCAGGACAGATGTGGTGGTGACAGTTAGGTCGTCCATGAACGCTCTTATAGGGGGCTGGCGTACTCCAGATTTTGTCAGGGGTCCCCTGCACTCCACCTCTGCTGACTTGATGATCATGTTCATGGAGAGTGCGAACAAGATGACTGAGAATGTGCAGGCTGTTATTATGCCTTTTTCAAGTTGATGTCAGTCCGATGTACCTGACCCAGCGGTGACTCTTGGCCTGAAGTTGTTGTAATAGTCCAGGAAATGGTCTATGACTTTGGTGGTAACGTGATGTTGCAGGAGGGCAAGCTCAACAAGTTTGTGAGGGATGGAGCTGTATGTATTCGCTAAGTCCAGCCACAGTACAGTCAAATCTCCTTTCACTTCACGAGCCTCTCTGATGAGTTGCGTCACCACTCCTGTATGTTCCAGGCATCCAGGCACTCCAGGAATCCCACCCTTCTGAACAGAGGTGTCAATATAACTGTTCTTCAGAAGGAACTCTGTTAGTCGTCGGGACAAGACGCTGAAGAAAATCTTGCCTTCGACGCTTAGCAGTGAGATGATCCTAAACTGACTGATGTCCTTTGAGTTCTCTTCCTTTGGGATCCACACACCCTCTGCACATCTCCATTGCCCTGCGACATGTCCACTCCGCCAGATTAACCTCAACAGTTCCACAGGTTTCGAAGTAGCTATGGACAGCGTTTGTACACAGTGTATGGAACACCGCTTGGGCCTGGGGCTGATGCTGTTCTGGCTCCTTTCACGACCTCCTGTATTTCAGCCCAGCTGGGCTCCCTTATTGCAAACTCCACTGCTGGCTCTTGCGGGCTGATAAGGGCCCTCTGCGGTCCGAGCTCCTGGTCCCTTTCTGGGTCGCTGAGGGTGTTGTGCAAAAATGTGTTTGTCTCCACCACTGAGCACATGAGGTTGCCACTCCACTTATCCCTCAGCAGCTTCTTGGTGAAGGTGAAGGGGTTGGAGATGAACGCAGCACGTCTCCTTGCTCTCTCCTTTCTTCACCTTCGGTGACCTTCTGCACGGCGCAGCGTCAGGAGCTTCTTCCTCAGGATGTGACAAAGCTCAGCGAGGGGTTGCTTTTCCTTTTCACCTGCCACTTTGTACTGCTTCCTGAGCCTCAGAAGTTCTTGGCGTAAGTTGTGGATCTGAGTAGCCCTGCGGTTCAGTGTGTATTTGGTCCTGGGGTTCTTGCTCTCACTGAGGCCAAACCTCTCTGCTGCGTAGCTAACTATGATGGCTGTCATGGTCTCGAGGCATCTGTCCACTTCTCCCTTGGCGGTAGTTTCCAAAATCTGGCTTACATCTGTGTTAAACTGTGCCCATGCTGCCTGGTTGTTGGCTGAAGGCCACTTAATCTGCTCCTCATGGAATGTCCTGCAGGGGTTCAAATGCTCTACTGCTCGGAGGGGCGGGCACTGTGGGGTGCTTCCTGGCCGGGCTCCTCCTGCATCTCACCAGGACCAAGTCCTGTGCGTTGCAGTGTGTTCCCCTGGTCCGTGCACTTCATCCTGGCCAGATGTATCTTGAGGCCACGGAAGTTCTTGCACACTTTTCCGCAGATGCATTGTGCATTCCTCAATTCTCCTGCAAAATGGAACTTTACATTCAAAGTAGTTATTTCTTCTCAAAATGGTCTTTTGTTTTCAATTGACAAACACAACCCATCATGTAAATAGACATAAGAACCAGCTGAACACCGATGTGTTGAATTTAAAACATCATGATGAATGGAAAACTTCTTCATTCACCATAATAACTTAGGCCTTTTATAGTTCAGTATTACACTTACTACAGACAGTACACACATAAGTGTGTTGTAAAATATTGTTTTTATGCTCAGAATACATGGTAACAAATATATTTTATTTTTCCAACAAAAACAATGTACATAGTGTACATCCCAACCAACACAAAGATGCAAAAACAGTGGTCTAAATACAAAACAACAGAATAATTTACTGTATGCAGTGCCAGTAAAAACAAACAAACAAAAGACAAATTAAAACAAAAACATGCTGCATCCTCTCTTCTGTTTTGGTCTGGCCACAGCACCTCATCCATGTGTTTAAAAAAAAAAAGTGCTCACCGTTGGTAACAATTAACCATTGAGGTGTGTGGCCAGGTGGTCTATATGTTGGCCAGTTATCTCATGCAGTGCTATTTTGAATGGCAGTGTTTGATAGGGTCAACATGTGACTTCATGTCTGTTGTGTGTTGTGTCTGTAGTGCATTTAAAAAGTGCCATTTTGAATTGTAAAATGTGTGTAAAGCAGAAAATGTGGAGACTTGAGAAGAGGATTTGCTCTTTGTGTGTTAGTGTAAATAATTGTGATATAACGTGTTAGCAACTGGAAAAAACTACAAAGACCCATATTTTATTAATTCTTTAAAAGAGAATGGGATATATATTTGCAGATAATGACCTACCAGGAACGTCAACAAGTGTTCTTTAGGTAGCGGGAAATGCAGTAATG
This sequence comes from Arrhamphus sclerolepis, assembly GCA_037176975.1. Taxonomy (NCBI): domain Eukaryota; kingdom Metazoa; phylum Chordata; class Actinopteri; order Beloniformes; family Hemiramphidae; genus Arrhamphus; species Arrhamphus sclerolepis. Next base: position 13,860 of record JBAMYA010042600.1, read on the forward strand.
TGAGGTAAAATAATCTAATTTTCACCAAAGAAAAAAAGAGAAAATTCAAATATAGCAGATTTAGAAATTGAATTCCTTAGAAGATTCCTATGGCACCTCTGCAGTTGGACAGATACTAAACTGAATAAGGAAAGGTAAAATACAGTGAAGCAAAATAGTTGACTATACACACCCACACACACACATATATATATATATATATATATGTATATATATATATACACATATATATATATACATATACAGGACTGTCTCAGAAAATTAGAATATTGTGATAAAGTTCTTTATTTCCTGGAAAGCAATTAAAAAACATGAAATGTCATACATTCTGGATTCATTACAAATCAACTGAAATATTGCAAGCCTTTTATTGTT
>JBAMYA010042601.1:0-14233 GCA_037176975.1 Arrhamphus sclerolepis
TGCATACAAATACATCATGGCTAAAACAGGAGGGAACTTTAATTATCCGTAACAGGAGGGTGCCAAAAACAATGAAATCACCAAACAAAAAACTGCCAAATCTAAAACTATAATGTTTTAGATATGAAAATGTAAAAAAAAACAAAAAAAAAACCTTTTATTTATTTAAAACCATTACCAGGAAGCGCAACATTAACATCAAACAAACTTTGACAAGCACTGCCATAATAATAATGTACTCTGAAGTATTGAAAATGTGTTAAGAAGTCATCATTCCTGAAAAATGTTACATTGTTATTGGATTATTGTCCAGCCCTAATTTCAATATGGCAAATTAATAATGAAATGTAATCATATGATATAAAATTAGGTTATAATTCACATTTTCATTCAAACAAATCAGTGTTTTTATGTAGTATTTTTAGCACATATTATTTTTTCCTCTCTGTAGCACAGAGACACTTTGATGTTGACACCCATCCACACACACACACGCACACACACACGCACACACACACACAGACACACATGCACACACACACACACGCACACACACCCACCCACACACACACACGCACACACACCCACACCCACACGCGCACACACACCGCACCCTCGGTGTCCTCTGCCAACTCATCGCACCTGCATGCTCGACTGAGTAATCAACTACAAGCCAATAAACATCCACCCACAGAAACACACCTGCTGGGATCTGTTGACTCTCAGAGAGATCCTTCACCTGTCGCTCGCTCTGGAGAGAGAGGTGTGAGCAGCTCACTTTGGAAATGTAGCAGTTCTGCCTGGTTAGGTCTCACTGTGTCCCCATGCGACCGACAGACACTGCAATATGCTCTTTATTACATTTATTGATCAGAATCTTGTTAATGACCAAGTGTCACTCACAGACACAAACACATTTCAGTATAAATTGCACAGCTGCACACATGCTTCATCAGTCACGACTGTAATACCATGTTTTAGTCCCCTTTAGTAGTAGAGGACTGCTCATATTCCATGAAATCAGCTGATCACCCATCAATACCTTCGACTGCTGCATGAACACACTATTGAGGCACACTTGCAGCAGTGACACTGACAGCAATCTTGGCAATCTTCATGTAACGTTTGAATATTTTCCACTATTGGCAGTTACAGCAAACACCAGCAATCCTGTGCACAAACACCACCAGACGCCAGTGATGCAATGAAATGTTCCATTGATAATCAATGGGGGCTTCAAGGCATCTCCTGATCAGTGTGCAAATGTTCTCATCACATGGTGAATCTAAAGCTACAGGACATGCAAGCAGTGGCGTGTTCGATGGTGCTCGTGCAAAGGTCAGCCTGGAACTCATGGCACGGTGCACATGAACCAGTTTAAGGATATTTAGATACCATTCCTTATACATTTATAAAAAGCTTAGTTTTCTTATTAGTCTTATTACATTTCACAATAATGAATTACACACACACACACACTGATAATAAAAGCTACATTCACACTATCACAACCTGACAGCTGAAATGCTCCTAGTGGGATCTGAGGTGACAACCAAGCCAGGGGCTCGCTGGATCATGGTGCTTCCAGTTCAGAGGGACCCAGGTGCCATGGTGGTTTCAAGGTGTTACATCCCGGCTCGTTGGGGAAAGGAGAGGAAAGCATCTATCACATGCAACTGATGATCAATGTTATTTATTTAAAATAGTCTTGTAGTTTTGTAGAGCCCATAAATGCAACACAAACACAAAAGGGTCAGAAATACAGAATAAACTAACCAAAACTAAGACCAAATACCCGAAAGAGGAGTAAACCAAGGTTAACATGTAAAAAAGAAAGAAAACTAAGACACCAAAGCTGCCATAAATGGTAAGTAACACCTGCTGCAAAGAACTGAAACACTAAAGTACACAATAAAAGAAGTGAGTGGTGCACCGAAGCATGAGTGGATAATTCACATTTATGTGCTGTACTCGTGTGTAAGCAAACTTCCAAACTGAGGGGAAGGAGAGAAAGTTACAAAGTCATAAAGCATAAAAATAATAAAGCCAACAACAAAGCCTCTTTAGCTAGACTGCATTCCATAAACAATAGAAAAGTGCTGCACAGAAACACTAATGTACACGTTGTGTATGATGCACATAATAAAACATTAAACGGTACACAAGGAACACAAGTGTGCGATAGAAAACAACAGTTTCAACCTAGCCGCATCGAGGTCTGGCACACTGAGCGTGCTCAGCTGCCCAGACTGAAAGGCTGGGTGGTTTTTATAGTTTCTGAGTCTGGTTACTCTGAAGGTGGTTGGATGGAAGGATCAAAGCCAAACCAATGACATCCTCAGCTCCCAGCAAGCAGGCGGGAAGGAAGATCTTTGGTCTGGTGGACAACCAATCACGGCCCGGGAACCAAACAGCAGTATTTCTGGTCCGAGACCCAAAACAAATCTGCCCACATGCTGTGGAGGGACGGCAGAGTAGACTGACGGCCGTAACACAACTGTTAGCTTAGTGAGGCTCAAAAGGTTCAGCATGGAAGTATGAGTTTCTGTATTTCCATCTTAGGATTTTGGTGATGTGGTTTGAATCAGGCAATATAGTTTTAGTAGCTTAATGCTAACTCAGGGTGGTTTCAAAAACTGAAAACCAACATCCAGTCAAGCATCAGAAAAGAAAATTCTGACCTACTGAGTCAAATATCTGGTTGTTTTTTTCTCTTTTTCTTCTCCTAAGTTCTGCTTCTTCTACCAAGTCACATATTTGAAATAACTGAAACAAAATAAAGACTGCTACAATGTTATTAGTGTCTGTCATCATGTGGACAAAAACACTGAATTTGCATCACATAAGTTTTGACTTTTGCACTCAGAATGAACTGCATTATAAATGATAAAGAACTAAAGTGTGATTCATTGGATTGTGACTGAAAATTAATTAGATTATGATGATGCGTTAAAGAATAAAATTTTGACTTACTTGTATTATGTTTAACTTTGTAAGAGTGGAAGGCTTTCTGTTCAAAGTGCCTTGAGATGACTTTGTTATGAAGAGATACAATAAAAGTAAAAGTGAACTGAACTGCTGGATTTTTTTGTTTTTGTTTCCCTTTTTTTTTCTTTGTTTCCCATCCACCACAACCACATCTCCATCTAATCCAATTTGAGAATAAGAGCTAAAACACTTCAGAGGCACAAAAAGGACTTAGTCCTGTGGGAGTGCTCTGGGGACCCGGCCTACAGGGACTTCTCCACGGGATGAAGGGATGAAGGAGGTGTGATGGACAAGATGGAGCTGAGGACTCTTCAGAGTTGTTGTGTTCCATTAGTCAGCCTGTGATGTGCTGCACGTCCTCTTCAACACACACTTATTTATCCTCTCTGGGAAGGAAACGCGCTGTTCCTCTTCAGTGTGGTGTCCTGGTGCATTTATGAAACTGGTGAAAAAGAACAACCTAGGTTTAGATTTGAAATGCAGCCTTTTTGTGGCTTTTGTTTTTTGGTTGTTTTTTTCCATCAGTGTGTTTACAGGCACCTCACTAGCATAAAACATCAGCGTTGTACTTGGCCACAGCTGACCAGCAACTAACCAAGGACGATCTTGGGCTCAACTGTTTCCATTCAAATGAAAATGAAAAAGAAAATCCTTGGCAGAACACAAATATCTATTCACAAAGGACAAGTCCTTGACTGTCCTTGACTTTTCGCCAAGGACAGACCGATAAGCACCACTGAAGCTCGGTAGCTATTGGCTGCAGCTGGGTAAGCGGAATACGATGCTGTGTTTATTCTACATGGTTTTGGACCAGAGTGATGAGGAACGAACAAGAGAAGAGGAGAAAGAATAACGTCAGGGGAGAAAATAAATGTGTGCTAAGTTAGAAGCAGGACAAGAATGAGTGATGGAGAAACTGAGAACAAGAAAACCCAGAACCTCAGCATCCAGTGACAATTTACCTTCACTCACAAGAACGGAAATTTGAACAAATCAAAGCTAAACTTGCTAAATAAATATAACAAAATAAAATGAACTTTGGTAAGCAGCAAAATGAACAGAGCAGAACAGTATAGAGGACCAAAACTGACATAATTAAAAATAAAAGCAGAAATATATATATTTAGTTTTTCCTTTTCCTTATACATACATTTTTGGTCAAAAAAATGTTTTTTTCCTTTTCCTTATACAAGCATCTGTTGTTCTTACATCCCCTCGTCTCCTCTTTTCCTTTACCGTTTGCATCATTAAGCTAATGAGGAGGGCTGCCCTTCTTGGTCCAGCTCCTCTACTATTGGTCAATAAACCACATCCTTCTCAGCAGTCTGGTTCTTGTCCAACCAGCTGATGATTTCAATGCATTTGTCCAAGTCTTCTGCTTGTCATCATCGCTGACATATCCAGCAAGTTTTTCATCCTCCACAGTTGACTTCATCTTGAAGGCACATGACTCTAAAGCATTCTTTGCTGCCGCCTTATCACACTGGACATCATGTTCACATCATAGTACCAACAGGAGCTGGACCAAGAAGGGCAGCCCTCCTCATTAGCATAATGAGGCAGAAATGCAAACGGTAAAGGAAAAAGAGGAGACGAGGGGATGTAGAAACAACAGATGCTTGTATAAGGAAAAGGAAAACAATTATGGGTTTTTTTTTGACAAAAATGCTTGTATAAGGAAAAGAAAAAAACTATCTATCTATATATATATATATATATTTATATACATATATTTATTTTGATGACTGTGCATGCATAAGGAAAAGGAAAAACAAAAAATATATATTTCTGCTCTCTATAGTACAGCAGCATGGTTTTGTTTACAAGAATTGATTTACATTCACACATTCATGTAAGCGCTCATACAACACCTCTTATATTTAGAGAATCTGAGGTCGTGCAAAATAATCTACGTCCTCTGCCACTTCTATCAACAAACAAATAAATAAATAACAGGTCTTAAATAAGGTAAACATAATCACAGAACAACAAGAGTACAGGATATATTACACTGTCATTTAGCAAAACCATAACTAGTTTTTTTTTTTCTTTTTGTGCACCGCTTCAACATGTTTGCTTTTTAAAACTACTTTGAGCAACAATATTCAGATATCTGGATATTGTTTGTTGGATGGACCTCTTTTATATTTCTTCTGCTTTCACAAACAGCGAAACTGCAAAACACATTTGTCACCATCAAATCATTTTTTATTACACAATTAAAATGTGAACTAGTAAAATAAAATAATCTCCGTCAGGCCAAGTCATGCGTCGGTTCACACCAGATTCTTAGAGGAAGTAAGTCCGTAGCTGCACGGCAGGATGGTGGCTGATGACGAGACGAGACGAGGCCAGTCTGGCCACCAGGGGGCTGCGACGTGGTCGGCCACGCAGAAATCACCTTACAGGGTCATCAACAACGTGCTGAGTAGCTGTTACAGTTTAAAGGAGTGTTTAGCTGCAGGCACATTAATGTGAGTCAGATAAAACTGATTTATAACCATCAGACTGCGCACACAAACACACAAACCCCTTTATTTCCCTTCGACTGTCATAATCATTTCATTTGTTAACTGGCTTCCTACAAAGAAGTGAGGTTAGCTTCATAAATGCATTGATTTATCATCCATAATTTTAATGTTCAAATGTAAGTAGATGCAGTAAAAAGAAAAATATATATATTTATAGAAAGCAAGCAGAACTTCTAGAATAATGTGAGAAAATGAACTTTGTGAAAAGTATTTTCCTGAAATCTGTCTTCTCTGAGTGCTCCTAAAGAAACCTCTTTTTATTTATTGAACTGGGTTAGCAACAACACAGTCAGGATTACTGTAAAGCTCTTCATCCTGAGCTTTAATGATGCACTATGATCTAGGATCAAGGAGGAACATTTTCCTTTGTAGTGTCCTTTCAAATGGCCATCATAAGGGTAAAGAAGCATAATGTGTTTTAAAAGGAAGTATCTGGCTCCGAGACTGGGGCACAGAGGAAAAGACAGCCCAAAAGTAAAATAAAGCCAATTAAAATGATATATTTTACAGACAAAAAAGGACAACGGACTGATAAGAGGGTTATAGGAACTGACAGATGGAGAGGGAACGAGATCAAGAGGAAAAATCAGGCCTGGGGAAAGAGAGAGAACTGAGCATGTGAAATGAGAAACCGTCGAAAGGTGACAAACACAAATGACAAAGCAGACATTTAGATGAAGAAAGCCCAGCTAATCTGTACAGGGTGCTTCATTTCCCATGACCACTAATGAAAAAATACGCTTCTAATGAGACTCTTCCAGTGTTGATGTTCTAAAGAATAAAAGCTGAGGTTGCCTAGTTCACACTCCTTATTTGGGGGAAAGGACAGTTAAAAAGAAACTTTTTCCAATATGAAAGAATGGAGACGCTGGGGAGGGAGGGTAATAAAACTGAGGTCCGGAGAGAGCCAGATGCAGTCAGACGGTTTCACATACACACAACGCAAACCAGTTCCCACATGGAAACAGTCCAGGAAGAAGCTGAGGTGGTAATGAGACAGTCTGCATTTCCTCTGTCCAGACTGACCAGACAAAGAAGACAGGAAGGAAGACTGCAGGCGCCCAATTACAAGCCAGCATTCAAATATGCAGGAGACAGCAGCCTGGTGTGGACAAACACAACAGAAGCAAGAAACAGCAGCATACTGGACTGTATTACCCACAACAAATCAATCTTTCCAGGATTTTAAGACCTCCTGCGAACACAAGTGTTGTGTATAATCGACTGAAATGTCTAATAAATACGTTACAAGAGAACACAAACAAAAATAAATTAATCTGGCACACAAAGAAGAAAACTTTGCCGTTGAGCAATCTCAGGTTCATGGGATCATGAACGTGCTACCGACATACAGCAAACAACAAACTAGCTAACTTATGTGGAAAAGATGTGTTTTAGGCCTATAGAGACCTTTACAACTTAAACAAACAATTCTAACACCAAGCAGAGAAGCAAACACCATAAAAACATGAGATAGAAAACGCGAATTAGAGACAAGCTGCTGAGTGTTTCAAAAACCGGCCTGCTTTAAGCTGAGTACCCACAATGCAATGGTGTAAACCATGATTTATGCCTCTATGCGGGAGCGACACACATACACTGTCTGGGACATTGGTGGTAGCTGGTGTTTGAGCCCGTTTGTTGTTGCTTGTGTTGCTCTGTAATTCCACCACCAGAAGTACCTCAGACGCGGAGCAAAGGATGCACATCTTTCATGTGAGCTGGAGTTTATGACTGCTGAGCTACACAAACGTTCATCGACACCCAGGAATCACGCAATCTATGCAGTTGGAAAATGACGAAGGAGAAGTTGGTGGGCCGATAAGATTCTCTGCGGTCCGTGTCGACCTGACAGTTACATTTCTGGGGAGTTCAGGGAGGAAGTTAGTTCAAAATAAGAATAATCAACTAGAAGGATCACTGAAGCAAAAGCAAAACTTTCTACAGCTCAACTTCGAACTCAGTGGTGGTGTCATCATGAATCATAACTCACTGCAAAACGCCACTGCGTTGATATCATCCCCAAATCTCCCAAATCAGAACTGATCTCTCAGGACTGCGAGTCCCCATCTTGAGCAGCAGACATGGATGATGCCTGAAGTGATGTAGATTTGTGAATTAACAGTTTGGCTGTGAAGATGGCAGGTGTCAGCGATCTAAACCTGCCCAAGGGCTCCTGCAACGTGGCCTCGCTCAGTAACTGCATCACATAAAGAGACGATGATATCTAAAGTGTTTATGCTCTAACGAGATAAATCCAAAGGAGAAGTGAAATTTGAGACTTTTTCATGCTGCAGTGTGGTGGGGGTGCAGTGTTCTTGCCGGACTCTAAAAGGCGGATGACTTCACCAGTTCCTCATGTTTTCTACATTAGATGCTAGCATGCAGGTTGGTGCTGACACACATTCGAAGAGGGACTCATCTTCCTTGTAGAGAGGTGACCTCACCTTTACATCATCCTCAATGACTTCATCACTGAGGCCAGAGGGGAGGGGGGAGCAGACATCCTCAACAAGAGGTAGCATTTTGGTCTTAAAGTTTTATTCATTATGCAAGTTCATATTCAACGAGCATCAAAGACAAAAAAAAAAGGAATCATGCCGAGCGTTGAACAATTTAAAACTCAAAGCCCAAAAACATGCACAATGGTGATGTAACACAGGTTGAAAAATAGTGAAATGGAAATCATTTCTATTTATGGTATGTGATAGTCTACACCAACCACGTATTTTTCTGTCTTTACTAACTACGACCAGGCAATCACAAGACAAGACATCCGTGGACACGTCTGAGAGCCAATTGGATGTTATTAACTCACACCTCAGATAAGCAGCGACGACTGCAGCCACACTCCCGAGCACATCAGCAACACCCAGCCTGCAAGATAAGGTTATAAAGGGGAAGAAAGACACAGTTCTTGTCCCAGATTGCCAGCGTGAGTGTACAGGAGAACTTTGTGTATCCCATTCAGCACCATCAGATGTATCACACAAATGTAGACAACAGTAGTGAGGAGGAGGAGGAGGAAAAACAACAAGCAGAAGTCACACTGGGATGTGTTCATCTTCACGTGAAGATGTGAGTGCAAGAAGATGGGCTCTCTTAATTAAACAGAGGGATTAGAGGTGATTAGCAGAGGGAGTGAACACACAGCTACATAAGTATAGACCAAATGAGGACTCTGGAGTACTGGCTAAAATCTAGCTCTTTTTTTGCTTATTTCTAGGACCAGACATGCCAAACTGATGGTTGGCTGCCAAGAATCTTTAGACCTTAAAACACCTGTCACCCCTGTTTGGCTGGCATCTCCCAAACAGTCAAATCTTTGTTCAGCATCTGCCAGTGTCAGATATGATGAATGATTCAGGAGCACATAGGCTGAGGAAGCAAACACTGCTTTGACTATGTATTTATTTTTAAATCTGTGCAGTCCTCTAGTTTCCCTTCCTGAGTAGAAGAGTACCACCTTGACTTTGGGCAGAAATATGCTCACGTTGGCAACTGGTTCACATTCTTACCTGTGTGGTACGTCTGCATGTGATCCCAGAGCTTTCCACTAGAATCTGACTTTACCAAACCAGTGAATGTGATGGATATGAAAACTGACAACGTCACAGAGAGAGGAGGTTAGTACTGGATTTGGTAGAAGTTAAAGCAGCTCGATGCAGCAATACCACCGTAAACTAAATGGAGATAGCATAGAAGAAACGTCATGTGCCAGCCCCTAGAGCAAGACACAACAAAGTGCAGTGTTGACAACTTCCCTCCCTCCATTCTCTGACAAACGCTCAACAGTGCATATTATCTACTTACTAGCAGCAAATAATTATGAATAATCTTCTTTTACTTTCTGACAAGTAAGATCTTACTGACAGGCTAATGTATTAGGTTTTTCTGACTGCATTCTCCAGTGTCACCAGCGTTTATAAATAGCAAATGAAGTCATGGACTCAACTGTATGATGACAGCAGCAGCAGAGACCACCAGAGTACCACAGATAATGATGTGTACGGGGCAGCTGTGCCGTTCCGGTCCTCCCATGCTGGTGGTAAACAGGATCACCATAATGACAGCAACATAGACCGGATTTCCTGTGAAGTCCACACTCACTGAATCTCAGTCCAACATGGGATTCGCTGGATCAGGACATTTGCATCATAGATGTGCAGCTGACAAATTTGCAGCAACTTTGTGACATTATCATGTCAAACACCAAAACCTGTGAAGAATGTTTCCAACACCTTAAAAAACTAAAGCAAGAGCACGTCCAACCCGGTACCAGCATGTTAAAGTGGCCAGAGAGTGTGATTCATTTCACTTCATGCTCACAACTAAGCCAACGAAGTTTGGCCTTTTGACTAACTCAATGACGGGCCAAAATTACATCTTTATCAGGCAAAAGCTGCCTCTCCTTAAAAAAAAAAAACAAAAAACAAAACAAAAACTTTTTTCATCTATTTTATCTTGTACAAAAACATAATTTAATAAAAGGTATTTATTTAAAACAACTGAATTTGCTACAGACTGTTATTACTGTGTTACAGCGTTATTCCCCACTCGTTTGTCCTCCGTGTTTTCTCTCTGGCCAGTACACCAGTGCTCCACCAGTACGATTCAAACAACAGAACCTGCTCTTCAGGACACCAACGGTTCGCTCCACATTGTATCTTATTTCTCCGGCATATGTGGTTCTCATATGTTTTTATTTTTTATCAAAAAACATGAATGAAAATGACACATGCTCTTTTTTCCCAACACACAGAATTGCCCCAAATTGCATGTTCGTCAATCAGTTTGTGCGTTTTTGTTTTTTTGTGTGTTTAGTGACTTTGCACTCATTTTAATACACGCAAACCTTTAGTAAATGTGGCCGTTAATGTCTGCTTTTTTTTTTTTGCTCTGTAATTGCAGGAGCACAGCGCATGAGTCAATTTCCCACCACAACCCAAAGTGTGTGTGTCCATTTATAATCTTTTTTTTATTAAAAATTTTAAATGAGCCAGGTATGATTGCCAGCAGGCCAATTTTGGCCCGCAAGCCGGCAGTTGCCGACCACTGTCCTATGCATTTATGAATCTTGTCCTGCACATCTGTGACTACTGCAGCTGTTCTAACTTCATACCAAAATGCTGCTTGTTAATCTGACATAAACATCTGTCTCAGAAAGACATGCCATGTTGTCAACCGCAGTAGCTTCACAAAAGAGATTCTTTTTAACTTATCTGTACTATTTCACATTTTATCTTACATTACTTTGACGTATTCACTCCGTGCTCTCCCCCATCCCCCATTCATCATTTTCAGCCAAAATCATCCAGTTTCCCCTCAGGGAACCAATACGTTTTCTTCTTATCTAATCATGTGAAATTTCTCATCTCACATGTATTGCTGTACATTGTGGAATACCTCAAGGCTCTTGAGTGGGTGTAATCACATCCCAGCATCTGTGCACCGTGGATCTCCACCCATCTCATAAAAAACACCAGACTCTGCATTTTTTGACCTCTGCACCTGCCCAGAGCAGCATGCTTACTTGATTTGGTGGGGAGACTGAGACAGCCTAGTTTCACCCCCGACAGACAAAGCAATAAATCCAGCAGGTGACAGCAGCAGCAGTTGTGGCTTGTGGTATGAAGGACAAGTGAGGAAAAGGGGACAGCTGGACAATGCAGGTTCCATGAACACCAGGAAAGAGCCCTTCTGATTTTGGTTGTGGATTAAAGCTAGAAAGTAAGATTGCTGCCCACATGCCAGTGCCAGGTTCATCTGAAAATCTACCAAATACTTTATCACAATGTATTTTTACTGCAATACAGTTATTTTAATGTAATTCTCTAATGATGACTTATTTCATTGAAAGAAACCTCCTAACATAAAGTTAACATACAGATTTATAGTGCATTAAATGAAATACTTGGAATTTACAATTTTCAACCATAGAGGGTCACTGAAAGACATTTTTTTACTTGTGAAATTTTTTATCTTTGTATGTACAGCTGCTGAACTTATCAAATATGGTGTTTCTGCCTTGTAAAGGCTTTAAATGGCACTTAAGTTAAGGCAAACATTGGCTAACGTTCTCTCTCATCCATAGCACACACACTGTAAATACTTGTAAGATTAGAATAATCAAAGCAAAAGCTTCCCATGATAACGAATGACAATCACACTAAGTCAGAATCACCATCAGACTGGGAATTCTGCTGCGACTTCCTCACATTCCTCCTTCAAATGAAAGGATAACCACATTCTCCATCTGCACTGTCTGCAGACTCCTGATTTTCGTCATGGAAGTTGTTTCTTTGGTTGCTGACTTACCCAGGACAATTTTCCAACAATAAAGCTGTTGGTCTTATTTGCTTCAGAAACATACTGGTGTCAGACCAAACAAAAACAGTCTGGGTTGTCTCTTCATATGCCAGCCAGCTGCTGGATTCATCACTGTTCATTGTTCACCGTTGAAATTCTCCACTTTCATTTAAAAAATGCTGTTTCATTTCTACTTCCTGTCTATAGGCTGTTTTTTTTTCCTGGCAAAACACAACTAGTGCTCAAAAAAACTCAATCATCTTTACTTTGTTTCATTTTGTGGTTGGAGTCAGTTATTCTCCCACACTTCGGGTCAGCAGATTGATAGAATCCCAAACTCAGGAATCAAATCCCAGAACTAGTTCTGCTTCTCACAACAGGAACATGTAGGAATTACAAATTTGTGCATGTGCATTACGACATTTATGAACTGATTTTCTGTTATGTTCACTCAGTGTTAATTGTTCTTTCTTGTTTTCCCAACTGGAATGTCCTACACTGTGTTTATGTGAATGTATAAATGAGACACATTGTACAGCAATTTGTAGAACCTTGATCAGGTTATAAAGGACCTATAAATAACTGAATCCAATATATAATTTAAACCTATACAACTACATACAAGTATAAAAAAAATGTCAGAAATTCAAATAAATTCAAGACTGTGTTGAACCACAGTGAAGAAAAAAGGATGCATTACTGCATCAACATCTTCATCTAGACAAGACTTTGCAGTTTGGTATTCTTTCATCTCAGAGAGGCAACAAATAAAGTGCAGTGTTGTGTTCGCAGTGCGCTGGTGCCTGAGGATCTTTGAAGATGAGTAAATTAGCCACGTTTAATATGAAGGAGCGGGGTCAAAAGATGCTCAGTAGTGCTTTGCATGGGAAAATATTTAGACAAGAACACAATCTAATTAAAGGAGGCTTTTGACCCACATCTCTGTTGGTACATTTTACTTCTTTTATACAAGAAACACCCAGAAACAAGAGGAAACGATGAGATTTACTGATGACTGACATCTGCATTATTTGAAAGGCAGAATGTTTCCCATATACAACAAACTGTGACATATACTGTAGGTGAGTATTTTCTTAAATTTCAGTGGGCTTTTATTAACAATATAATCATAAGAGGGAGCTTGATGGACTGATTATACATACTTTGCACCGTATTTTGTTTAGCATACACCATAAAACCACGGAAACTGTAAACACATTAATTAAAGTAGTGATTCGTACTCTTTCCCTCCAGTCACAGGCGACCTCGGTCTCAAAATTACAGCGTTCAAAAAAATAGCAGTCTGTTTAAAAAGAAAAAAAGTGAGCAAAGCTCAATATCCTTATAAATGCTTTCATTTTCGCTCTATTCCAAATCAACCCATGGAGAAATGTTTTTCAACTGTGTTTATTTTACAGAAAATGAGGATCAAAGAAATAAAACAGCAGTGTCTGCATTTTTCATTCCAAACAAACATTTCCTGTATAAACTGCTTCACATCTGTGCTCATGGACTCGACCAACTTCTGACACCTGTGATCGGGTAGTCCAGTCCTACGCTCCATAATTCCTCTAAATCTCTTGGTTTTCCCTCAATTGCCATTGCTGGCCACTCCATGACGTGAACCAACATGCTTACTGGTGCGTTTGGGGTCGTTCTCTTGTTGAAACATCGAGCTCAAGGGCATTTCCTTTTCAGCACAAGGCAGCATGAGCTCTTCAAGTATTTTGACGCAGTCAAGCTCATCCATGATGGTATGCAACAAATAGGTCATAATATGATAAACATCATTACGTCAATAGCTGGACCCACAATCTTGTGTCCAATCAGCTGATAATCAGAAAACACCTCCAGTAGTCTTGGGTGGTCTGCTAAGTACTCCACACCCATCATTTTCTCTGACCGTTTGTATTCTACGTGCACTTTTCACCACCTCTCCTGATGCCCAACCGTTGCATTTTGCATCATGCATTTTGCATCATGCATTTTGCATCAGCCCTTTCATACATGAGGGGTCATCATCTGTGAACAAGAAAAGCCATCTAAAGCATCCAGAGAGCAACCTCCCCATACATCAAACCAAAATAAATGCAGTGCTGATGGCAGACCAGTTACTGAGCCACTGACTGAATACAGCTCACTGTTGGAGGTCTCAGCCACTAACATCTAGATGTTAGTGGCTACATATACATATATATATATATATATACACACACATATATATACATACATATATAATTACATATCTATATATTTATACACACACATATATATACATACATATATAATTACATATATATATATTTATACACATACATACATACACATATGTATGTATATATGTACATATATACATATAAGTGTATGTGTGTGTATATATATATATACACACACAGACATATGTA
>JBAMYA010042602.1:0-14230 GCA_037176975.1 Arrhamphus sclerolepis
ATATATATATATATGTATACATATACACACACATATGTATATAAATGGAAGTCAAGTCATATGAATATTAATCCTCAATCCTCCATTTCTGTCTGCAGCGCCCGTGTGTGATGAACGTGGAGCGCAACGAGAGAGGGGAGCGCCCTCTTGCTCGAGGCCCGGACATGGAGGCCCGTGCTGGGCGAAAGATTGGGAAGATGTCTGTGGGCTTCCAGAGGAGCTCCACCTCAGATGATGACTCTGGGTGTGCATTAGAGGAGTATGCCTGGGTGCCACCAGGACTCAGGCCTGAGCAGGTAGAGCTTCTCTTTCCATATTATTTCATTTGACCATCAGGATTAACCCAATCACAGGAAAAAGTGTGGCGTTTCAGTTCAAATGAGGTTATTTGTGCCCTGTGAGCGGATTAGTGCTGCACGCTGAACCTTAGCATCTGGCTGTGGGTTTAGTTTGTCACATTTGCATGTGTGTGTTTTAAGATAAACGTTTTCATCCTAGTCAGAACACACTGTGGTATATTTTTCGTCATGGAAGTGCACAGCAACAAACACTTTTACCTCCTGTTTCTCTTTCTCCCGTCAAGGGAAATTAACCAGGGCAAACATTAACATTTACAGTCCTTTGCTGTCTCCTTGTGTGTGGAGAGATTTCACAGTCAGGCGCCTGTGACTGAATGGAGATTGACATGTTTGGCCTACAGAGTCACAAAAGAAGGACACACTTTGCTATGCCTGGGTGCGAGCAAAAGATTCTCCTCTCTTTCTGCCTGAAGCACCAAGACAAAGAAGTTACCCGTGGCCTGACGAGAGTTCACATTTGTTCGTCTGTTTGAGTTCATGCACGTGTCTCCATGTACAGGTCCAGATGTATTTCTCCTGCCTGCCAGAAGACAAGGTGCCGTACGTCAACAGCCCCGGAGAGAAGCACAGGATCCGACAGCTCCTCTACCAGCTGCCGCCACACGACAATGAGGTAAGAGACAAACACTGCCAGTGTATGAATGGGAGATATAGGCTAAACGGAAAAGGGACAAAGCCCAAAGCTGACTGAATTTATTAAAAGTAACATTTGATCTATGTTGGACGAGGCAACATTAAAGCCAACTCTTCAATAACTTCCAGCAGTTTGTAAAACGCATGTACTTTTCCACTCTGTTTCCAATACAGACAGAGTCCACTTAATGTGGACAGATTACCGATAATCATAGCAGCACTATGTGAGAGCATAGTGAGAGGCAGGGCATGAAACAAATACTCAGTAGCTTCCCAAAGTGGCCAAAACACCGTGGAAATGCAACCGGCCTCGACTACTAAAGCATGGTTTATGCTTCTGCATTGACCCAACAACAACTTACTGTCTGGCTGCTGTAGCACAGAGCCGTACGTCATAATCCTCCCTAATGTTTTTGTTGTAAAAAACAAACAAAACAACAATACTGTATTTTTTTTTTTTTTCAAATCACAACTTTTTCTCATAAATTTGCGACATTTTGTTGTACAGTAATTGTTAGCTTTTCACATAAAATTGCTACTTTTCATGCTAAAATAGCTGCTACAGTTTCTGTGCTGCTCTACGCGCCTCAGTTGTCCGTGTTTTTGGCGTCTCAGGCAAAATGAAGTGTTTCGGCTCATGTTTGACACGTTTTCTTGATATTTTTTTATTTATTTTTTTATTAATTTTTTTTTTTTGGACCAGGTACAACCTGCGAAGCAAAAAAAGATTCGAAAGAGAGGCTAATGTTAGCTAATGTTGCTGAATGTCCCAGCTGAATTCAACTAAATTATCGCACATAAAGATGAACATTTTTTTTCACAACATCAAGACACTTTGTGTCGCTGTCATAACAGTGACAAAAACATTTAGCTTCTATTAAAAACTATAGGCGGCAGTCAAGCTAGTCGTTTCCGACAAAGCGACAACAATGGCCTCATGTCAGCACAGACAAAAAAACACACAATGTCATCAGCTTCACGGTGTGTAAACCAGTACCTCTGTTTCATCTGTGTTAGTGGAGTTTACATTAGACAATCTGGTGGAAGGTTATCACCAACTGGGGGGGGGCTACGGAGGTGGTCTCTGTGTACACATATTGATGATACACAATAATTACACTCAACGCACACACAAACACTGTTTGACGGAGCCGCTTTACGGTGTTTGTTGGTGGACCTGAACTGCAAAAGGCAAACTGCTGTTGAATTCCTTGCGTGGCTGCAGTCAGGAAGGATAAGCGCTGTATGAAAGGGGAACGAGGAGACAGTGAGTGTGTGCATGTGTGTGTGAGCTCTCACCCCAGCATCGTTTACTGTTGTTTAAAGAACAGTCGAGCTGGTTGTTACGACAGTCCTTGTCTTTTATCTGAACATTCATCCCCATCTCTAAACACAGGGGAAGGGCGGGTGTACTCCGCACGCTATCCTTTCAAAGCAGCCTTGGAGGGGAATTAGCTTTAATTAAACCCTTTTTCCAGCCATATATGGACTTTATGTTATACTCTTCGTCAAACTTGCATGCAAAGATGAAAGCAAGACTGTCATCAGCAGTAATGGGTGGATGTTTTGAAGTGCCCATTTAGCTATCTCCTCCTAGCTGGCTTCCTCTTTAAGTCAGAAATTGACTTTTTGCCCCTCTTCTATTTTGTCAACAGGTGCGGTATTGCCACTCACTAACCGAGGAGGAAAAGAGGGAGCTCCACATGTTCAGCACCCAAAGGAAGAGGGAGGCACTGGGACGAGGAACACCCAAGATCCTCCCTAGAGCTCTCCAACACACCCGCTGTGAAAGCGTAGGTCCCACATGCACACGCACACAGTTACAAGAAAACCAACTGGTGGGTCAGAAGTTATTTCTAACATGCAGCTAACATCCACCATCCTAATCATGGCAGCCTGAGGCACAATCCTGACAGCCTAATACAGCCGTTTTAATCACAGACATAAACTTCCTCATTAGGGCAGGATAGGAAACGGGGAAATTGGGAGGCTCACGTTCAAGCCCAGCGGAGAGGCCAGTTCCTCATGAGGAGTTCAGCCAATTTCCTGCCACCTATCTATATCACAGCATGAGAGACTCCAAAAATGGTCAGGTTAATTAGTAATTCTTGCACAGAGGCTTACAGTCCTGTTTTTTTCTCTACCAAGTCACAGTGTGTGGCCGATAATTCCACATTAAGTGGTGTAATTAGATATGTTCAGTACATGCAGCTGGTCTCAAGACATTTTATGGAAGGTGAAACCTTCTTTTTAAACATTTCATTCTAAAAAAAAAAAATAAAAAGAGTTTAAATTAATTATGAAACACAAGGATGGCAACAATCCAAAAACCTGACGTCCTCTTGTCTTCTTCTGATTTGGCTTTTTTTTAAAAATACCATCCACTGTCATTTAATCAATCTGATCATATTTCTGAAACACTTCCTGCACTAAACATAAATATTGGTGTTATGTGGCTTCCGACGGATTTATCCCTGACGACTAAGAGAAACACATCCTCTGCCAGGCATGCAGGAGAAGCAGACGAAGTGCTGCTGTGTTAATTCCCCCTGAACAGGCAGATGCGGTCTGTCAACGCTCAGACACAAGTGCTAATATGGGGATGCAAGGGCACATGCATGCAGTAAACACTCACAAGATTGCTAGTGGACACAAATACAGACATTAGACACACTGGACATGCGTTCACATTCACAAAGGCTCTGTAAACGTGCTATTTTCAACCGCTCACTCACTCAACTGCTGAATGTACCATGAAGACATTTACACAAATATACAAGTAGCTCTCCAGTTTCTTGTCTTAACTCTCAAGGACATGCAACACCCCCATAACCAAGGCTCCTGTCTGCCCAAACTGGTAATAATGGCTAACAGGTGGGCATGCTATCCCATAGCTGCCTGTCTCATGAGTATGCCAAGTTATATAAAGACTGCAGGTTCAAACATGCTCCATCTCTGTGGAGTCATTCGAGCTTTCCACGGACGACCAAGGCCAGTGTTTTCTGTTAAAGATTACGGTAGGGCAAAGATGCCAACCAGTGAGTAATTGATGACTTGATGCCAAACAGCCATTGATTAAAACAAGCTGAGAAAGCCCATGAATGTGTTCAATTGGAGCATGTCCTGCTGGATTTTTTTTAAATTAGGCAGGTTCGCCTGGATGGTTACATTCAACTAAAGTTATTTCCTCTAAATTTAGCCATTTACGTAAGAATAATTGTGCACTTTTCTTTCTCTCTCTTTTCTTATAAAAAATATACACAATCTTGCTCAAGAGCATACCTTTTGGTGTCAGTACTTCATTTATTTATTTTTTTAACAGCCATCTGTTTCTCTTGCCTTCAAAAATATTACATAGGATTTACTTATGTGCTTTCAATCTATTGTATTCCCTTGGCATTTTCTGTATCACCCGCTGTTTCTTTGTCTCTGATGAGATGTAAGCAAATGCACAGTATATTTTATTACAGTTTGAATGGGTACCTCCATAATCTCCTCTGTATTCATGTTACTTTTCTTAATGGTCACTGCCAACAACTGTAGAAATCTATTTTGATCAGTCATTCTCAATGTCCTTAACATTCACCACCAGATTCATAAATGATTCCATAAGCAGGATTATAGACTTGATATATGAATGTCATGGATTATCTCATGTTTGTGTTTCACAGTGCCAGGGTGGCATTAACGGAGCAGAGATGGCAATTTTTGCCTCCAGAGCCGGACCGAGCCCCTGCTGGCACCCAGCATGCTTTGTGTGTGCCGTATGTCAGGAACTCCTGGTGGATCTGATCTATTTCTACCAAAATGGCAAGATCCTATGTGGAAGACATCACGCTGAGCTTCTCAAACCACGATGCTCCTCTTGTGATGAGGTAGGTGGCAGTGATTGGTGCTTTTAGCATCTTCAAAATGACCCAATTCAAAGTAGCATCAACAATTGTGTGCATTTTTCTCTTTAGATCATCTTTGCAGACGAGTGCACTGAAGCAGAGGGCCGTCACTGGCACATGAAGCACTTTGCCTGTTTTGAGTGCGGGACGATGCTGGGCGGGCAGCGGTACATCATGAAAGATGGACGGCCCTTCTGCTGTGGCTGCTTTGAGTCTTTGTATGCAGAATACTGCGAGGCTTGTGGTGAAAACATTGGTAAGGGTGTACGGTGTAATCTTTTCTTATTGGTCACTAAACCAAAAACAAGATCTTGCTAACATGAGTGCCCTTTTCTTTTTATTACAATCCTTTAGGAGTTGACCATGCTCAGATGACCTATGAAGGTGTACACTGGCATGCCACTGACCAGTGCTTCTGTTGTGCTCAGTGTAAGACATCATTGCTGGGTTGTCCCTTCCTGCCCAAGCAAGGCCGCATTTATTGCTCAAAGGCCTGCAGCCAGGGGGAGGACATTCATGCCTCGGACTCGTCAGATTCTGCTTTC
Organism: Arrhamphus sclerolepis; assembly: GCA_037176975.1. Classification (NCBI taxonomy): domain Eukaryota; kingdom Metazoa; phylum Chordata; class Actinopteri; order Beloniformes; family Hemiramphidae; genus Arrhamphus; species Arrhamphus sclerolepis. The sequence goes on from JBAMYA010042602.1 coordinate 5,431, forward strand.
CAGTCGGCCCGCTCACGTGAGTCGCGGCGCAGTGTCCGCATAGGAAAGAGCAGCAGGCCTGGTGAAGAGTGGAGGCAGTCGCAGCTTTTCAACCTCCCTGCCACCGTACCCTCATATGAGAACAAGTTTGGGGATGGTGAGGGTGATGGTGATAGGGATGCTGATGGTGACATTGATATTGTGGGGCGTAAGCTGGCCCATCTTGGCCTTGAGGAGGAGAGATACTGGAGGGAACGGGAGGAGCAGGATCCTGGTGGAGAGGAGGATCCAGAGGAGTGGGCCCAACACGAGGACTACATGACCCAGTTGTTGCTCAAGTTTGGTGACCGGGGAATGCTGCAACAACTTCAGCAGCCAACCCTAAGGTCTCCTAGCCCTACTAGTGACAGAAAGAGGCTAATTAGCGTGTCCGATCCGTGGCTAAAACCAGATTCGACATCTCTGGGAATTGGCGCTTCCTCTCCAACACCTGCCAGTCCCACCCAGAGCCAGATTTCCAACCAGTCTCGAGCCAACAGCCTCAGCCCTGGATTGATAGACAAGCAGCACCTGCCTGAAATGTACTGGGCCCAGTCACAGGATGGTCTGGGGGATTCAGCCTATGGGAGTCATCCAGGTCCAGCCAGTGCCAGAAAGATCCAAGAGCTTGAATTGGACCAAGAACGGGACCAGTCTGGAGTAGGAAGACAGGGCTTCTGGTCAGACACCAGGCAGTGGTATGAAGACTCCCTTGAGTGCATTGCTGATGAGCTGAGGAAGGTTGAGAAAGGTGTTGGAGACTCCATGGACTCCCTGGCACTCTCAAATATCACTGGTAAGGATTCTTTATTTACACGTGTTCAACTGTACTTTCTTCATACAATAAAAAAACAAAACAAAACACTTTTAAAACAAATCTTTCCTGTTCACTCTCCTTAGGTACATCAGTTGATGGGGATAGCAGAGACAGACCCGTAGTCTACACACTCAGTCCCATGCAGGGTCCATCTGTGGCAGATGACTGCGAAAATATGAGCAACATGGGAACGTTTAATTCATCTCATCTTCACCACAGTGCCAACTCTCTAAACCTCAACATGGAAAAGGGAGTTGAGGAAGCAGAGCAGGACGTGGGGCTTGCAATGAGGGGAGGCACACCAGGAGGACTTCACTCGCTGTCTCCACATTCAGAAGGTCTCTCTCCATCTTTTGTTCAACCCCCAGCTCTAAGAAGGAGCAAATCACAATCCAGGCCACCTCAGATGGTTAAGTTCTCGGATGACACCGTGGACAATGGATATAATGATGACTTTGAAAACAGTATTACAAAGCATCCCATGAGTGAGAAACCACAGAGAAGAGCTTACTACCCAGAAGACATGGGCAGAGAGAGAAGTCGCTCAACAAGTCACCATGGGTGCAGTAGACAGCATCATCGCCGACAGGGTCGGCACCATAGGAGCCGCAAAACCCGCTCAGACAACGCGCTTCACATGATGCCAGCGGAGAGAGTACAGAGACCATTTGAGCCTCAACATCAGGTTCTGGTGAACCCTCCATGTCGTGCTATGCACCTGCAGCATCCCTCACACATGGTGCCACTGTCCTGTTCCCAGACCCGATCTGACTATATGCTTCGGAGCACAGCGCAAAGTGACCCACGGGTTGAACATTTCATGGGTCTCCATAGAGATGAGGATGACTGGTGCTCCACGTGCTCTTCTTCATCATCAGACTCTGAGGAGGAGGGCTACTTCCTGGGCAAACCAATTCCTCAGCCAAGAGCTGTTGGTCGCTACTATGCAGAAGACTACCCAACAAGGGTTACAGCCCTCACTTCCTTGACTCATGGCTCACAGACTGGTCGCCGGAAGAGCCACCGCTCTAAAAACTGTATAATTTCTTAATTTAGTGTATTTACATTATAATCTGCACTACACCAAGCAATACTGTCCAGATTTTATAGTCATTCTCTAAGGTTTACACAGATCTGATGCATATCACACCAGGCCAAGGTCAAGTGAAAGAAGATATGCTAAATTGTAATTGTTAAAGAAAATTGATCTGTAAATAAAGTATGAAAATCACTTTTTGGATGAGTATGAAGTTGGATTCAATATTCTTGACACAGTTTTGACACTAGTATGAGGTATGAACCCACAAGTTCCAAGGCCAGACGAAAAATAGTGTACAGTTAACATTATTCCCATCTGATTTTCAATTTCAGCTTCATCCCGTGTTTTTTTTTTTCTTTTTTTTCCTGGCCAGCCATACCCACTTTTCATGAAACCTCTCTCTTGTAAATGACCATGGTACTCCTCCTATTCACAGCCATTTCCACTGGTACTGAACCAGTTGCTACCAGTAGGGTGGAGGCTATTCAAAACAACCAAGATGGCTCCAGATTTCTAAAAACCCATTGGATTTTTTTTAAAAACTTTTTTTAAACTGAAAAACTGGTATTCCTGCTCAACTGCATGCCGTTTTGGTTCTCTTCTGTTGATACGAGTCTGGTTGTTGCTCTGTCTGTGTCACATACTTTGTTTTGGTTGTTTATTCGATGGCTTCCAGAGGGAGTTTATTCTGCACCCATAGGTACTGCCCACTGGAAGTCAAAGTTGAGCTATGAGACTAATTCTTTGTATCAAAGAGGAAAATAATAGGGGCTACCTGAGCACCGTGGAATATCGCACAAGGGGGCAGAACTCTTTTTGGGCTTTGAAAACCTGCGCCTTTCTACGCTAGTGGCTTCCTACCGTTCCAGGCAACTTCGACAGGGTCACTACTTGTGTCGCTGTCAGTGCTAATGGTTCCCTTGCTAAAATAGTAAGAACAGTCTTAAATTTCTTATGAAGTCCAGCGCGTCGCCAAGCTTCCTTGTTTTATCCCTACCCTCATATTAAATCAGTACCTTCCCAATCAGTGGGAGTTTCATGTTGTTGCATTAAAAAGTTTTCTTATCCTCCAAAAGCCTCAAATGTTGAGGTAACAACGGAGCTTGACTGGTGCTGCCACCTGGTGGTTACAATTCCTGCGGTACTGAGGTAGCCCCTATTAGGATGGCTGGCCGGGGTGTGTTTTTGTGGGGTTCATTCAGCTAAGACTTCCAGTGGTAAACCAGTGCATCAAAAACGCAATGCTTTTGTACAGAAGTGGATAATTCAAGTAGAAAGTAGAAATTACCAACTGATTATTTAATGCATACTAGTACAAAATGAAAATGTATATACTAAGTTAAGATTTTAATACTGGTATTTTTATATCCATGTTTGAAAGATTTCATTTGAAGTGTATGATTTTAAAAAGTTTGCAAATGTTGACGTTTTATAAGCAACAACAAAAAAAAGTGCGACTTCATTCGCAGTATAGTGCCATATTAGTCCAAAAGTAATTTCTGATAACATACAGTAAATAATATTCACTGTGTTGGTGTACAAACTATAAACCAACTGGCAGAAATGTCTGTATTTCCACTTGTTCACTACCATTGCTCTGACATGACCAAATAAACGCTTTGTGTTGTACATCTGCTTGAAATATTCATTTTCAAATGTTTTGATTTTTGGATAATTCATCTGTAACTAAAGATATGGCTCATGCACACATTTGGTAGGATTTTACGGCACAACCGTTTGGGGTTAAAACTTAGTTTAACTTATGTTTAAAGTTTCCGCATAGTTATAGATCTGCTACTATGAAAAAAATTATTAGTATGCCTTCTGATTCTTTGATTACCTTCATGTTTTTATTGCATACTGCACGGAAAATAAGCAATCAGATGCATACTGCAACCTGAAAGTGAGTCTTTGTTTTCATGCCTTCAGTCTAAATCTGTTTTGTGTAGTTTTTTTAGATGGATGTCAGATTTTTAACTTGGAGAAGAAAAATAACATGATGCATAGAAATGACCCTTTTCTCTTTTTTTTTTTGACAGTACAAATTTATACAAGATTTTTCTTTAATTGCAAATTTAGCAGCACCAACTCATACATATGACTGCTACAAAGTGATAATTGACGTAGCTTAAAAAAAAACAAACAAACAAACAAAAACAAAAAACCACCAAGTGTTAACATGCTTTAGAACTCAACACAGTTTTTTTCCTTTTATTTTTTTTTAATAAGATTAAATAATGAACACCATGTGAATCATTTCAACAATTATGTGAGATTTCAATTATTTTAAATAAAGAAAAACGTTTTTGACAATATTCAACAGAGAACATTAATGAATATCAATAATTTCTCATCAAAACCTTGAGAGTAAAAAAGAAAAGAAAAAGAAAAAAAAGTTTCTTCAAAAATAACACTGTTCATTCCCGTGATGAGTGATTCTTCAGGTTGCTGTGCTGTGGAGATTGTTCAGTCCAGCAATCCGAAATCCAAATGCAGCAGTGTCGCATTAATGGAGCAGATGAGCCCAGAGCATCAGAAAGAAGAGCTGTGGTTGAGTGCAGTCTTTGACAGTTTATGGAGGGATGTAGAGGCGGCTGCAGAGTCACAGGAGGGTTCCGGTTGTCGGACCACCTCGTCCAGTTCGCTGATGAAGTGCTTTAGGTCCTCCAGGCAGCGCTCGCGGATCTCCCCGAGGTTTTCTCTGAGGGGCACCTGCAGCTGTTTCTCCAGGTTGGGATCCTTCGCTACAAGCATCTTCACCACCATGCCAAACGTCTCGCAGTCCTGACGGTACACCTGGGAAGTACGGAGAAATTAGCAACAGGCGACTCATTTTAACCGATTTGGTGTCAAGTTTTATTTGAAAGTCAATTTCAAGAAAATGGGCAAAAGCTTTCAAAGAAAAGCTCTTGGTTTGGGGGTGATAAACCATTTCCTCCTGCACTGCCTGTCATCCAGGTGTAAATCTTCCACAACACCGTACCTGGTGTCCAAACAAACATTTCTCCGTTAACATTTATTAAAGGGTCTTTACATCTGAAGGGGTAACACAGGAAGCAACCACTGATTCAGAACCTTCCAAATGGGTGTGAGAGGAAAAAAGGAGGAAGAGGTCCTCGAACATTATTCGAAAGCTATCCTCTTTCCAATGGAAGGACCCTGGCTCCTTCACACAGATGACTTTGATTTGCCAAATGCTAGTGGAAGAATAAGCAGAATGAGATCAACTTCCTATGACCTATTTCTTAAGTCTAAGTAAGTTTTCCTTGAGTGTGTTGAAGTTAACAAAGCCACTAATACTCCTTATTACACTACAGGCTGATACTCATCCACTGAAAAGGACTGTGTGTTGATTTGTTCATGCATGGGCCTATGCAGCTGTGTGTGTAAAATTAAACCAGACAACTTTCAATCATCTACCAGATACCGACGGTGGCTTCTTGTACTGGAGGGCTCCGATTCACTGGCTTATTTATAGATTGTCACAATAGTCCAAGAACAGAATGCATGCTTGGGGATGGGGAGAAATACCAAAATAAGGATCTGCTGTCAAACAGAGTTAATGTCCTCGCAACAACAGGTGGCATCCTTCCTGGAAAAGGCATTAAAAATATACATATCTGCTACTGTGTAAGACAATTGGCCCTGAAAATAATCGGCTGCATGGAAAACCAACAGTTCTTCATGTCTAAAATCGATTGCATTATGGGTAGTATCTTACCAAAAGTAAGCTGCGCTAAACATTTTCATCACTACATTAAATCTATTTTGCCTCAAAAGCTATTTCAATGGACAGATTTAATACTGTTTTGATATATACCGACAGTATTACCTGATATGAGTCTGAAAACATTTCTGTTATCAGAAACCTTTTGGAGTCACTTGTTGCATGCAAACAGTTGCAAAGAGCAAAAACAGAATTCCAAAAGCATTGACTACAGCGTCAATATGTTAAACTTTATCTCCATTTAAACAATGAGCAGCAAAAGAGACAACAGGTCTTGTTTGGATCTGCATTGCTCAGATATCCAAAGGTTCAGATATATTACTTGCAAATTTCCACCTAGAATTTTGCATTTTCACCAAATATTTATTCCAAACAAATCTACATCAAAACTGCATGTTCTACACCAACAGCAGTTAATAAAGATAGTTACTGTTTACATTTGCTTAATCCCATTTTCCACCTCTCAACTGCATTCAAACACACATTTATTTGGAACAGGGACCATAGAAACTATCCAAAAAAAGAAAAAGGATTAGTTGATATTTGAAGCCTATTTTTCCAAGCTAATGCCTAGCTCTCACTACAGCATGTCAAATGATATCTGGGCATAAGATTGACCACTTCATTGCTTAATATAAATCTATATGAAATGGTACAAATAAAATTCTCTCCTATATAGTTGTCATGGATGTAAAATCAAACTATAGAGATTGAAACTGATTTTTGTACCAGGCATTAAATAAGTTTAATTCTTCTGCAAAGTTAGACCTTTTGACATGGAAGCTAAATAGGGATTTGCCCTGTTTTGGAGCCAGCACCTAGTGGTCAGTTAAGGAACTACAACAAAACTTATTTCCTGGATGAGCTTCGACCCAGAAGTGGGATGAGTTCCCGCTTGGAAATAACTAGACGTGACTTCCAGCAAAAAACAAATGGACAACAAAACAAAATTAAAAACAAAAAACAAAAAGAGACAACTTGTTTTTCTAGAGAGGTTTACGTCAGCAAAAGCCAAGCAGAAGGTGGAAAAAAGATGAGCAAAATCTGCCACAACCTCAGCGTTTTATTCAGTAAAGAATACACTCACTTCAAATACTGGTGTATTAAAGAGAAGAACCATGAAGATGAAATCAAATGAAGAGCTTCATTGTGGTAATTCACGTGTAAAATCAAATTAGTTGGCGTCTAAGCCAACAAAGTTATCTGAATCTGTCCCAGGACCAGAGATGTTCCCATACAATTTGCTCCTTTCTGGTTCTGATTCTGAGTTTTGAGTACAAGTTCTGCACCAGTTGCAGAAATAGTGATAATGCTATCTGGCTAGCTCAGTTCAACAAATCTTCCCCCACCTGTTGCCTGAAAACAGGAAGTTACAAGACAGTATTGTTGAATTTCCTGTGATTACTTTGAGGGCAATGAAGAAAATAAAAAACAAATGACGGGGTATTGGTGCAAAGATGTAAATATCCTTCTTTTCAGCAGAACTGGTGAGCATTTCCAACCTCTTCCAGACCACAGAGACAACGTGGACATGAGTGTAAACCTTGGAATGTGTCCTGGGGGACTGGATCTGAATCTGTCCTGGCGTGTGTTCGGAACTTGCATTAGTGATTGGATATCGTAAGACATATTTTAAATCAGAGTCAAACACTTACTGAGGGAGTTACAAATAGCTTGTGCAACTTAATCTGGACCTCTGGTGGCTTATAAAAACAGTCACTAGAAGCAATACAATAAATCATATTCCAGGACTCCTGTGACCTTCAACAACAAACAACTCTCCAAAACAAGCAATGAGACAAAAAAAAAAAGAAGTAGTCCTTGTCTGGGCGTTTCCACGTATTCCTCAGTAACAGAAGATTATCAGAGGGAACTTCAAACAAGCTGATCTGTAATAACCACTGTGCTCAATTTAGAAACAAAACATTGTGCTTTCGTTGGGCATCGATGTTTTATAGTCTTATTCAACAGTTGATTTATCAAACTGTGCCAAGAGGAACCTAATTACTGGAACACCCCCAGTTTCTATAAATGCAGGAAAGTATCTCTTGTTCAACAATGTACTGAAAATGTGCTTCCTGTATTCAAAAGTGCTTCCTGAAATCCCTCCTGTTGTCCAATCAGGAAGGAAAGGACCGGTTCTTGACTCTGGGTGGAGTAGTTCCAGGATAAGAGCATCTGTCTCAAGGTTCTTCTGTGTTTACCCTCCTATAGCCGTTAACCGTGTGAGGGACTGGGCCGCACATTTTTCATGGCGAGAGACTACAAGCGGGTATGAGAGAATTGCCGAGCTTCAGAGATGAGAAAAACAGAACAAGGATGAAAGAACTGGTGCCTCAGTGCAGCTCTGCTATAATTTTTAACTATAAAGAAATAAAAATTTTAAAAAATCACCGTTTGTCTTGGAGCCAAATGTATTAATAATCCTCAAAAAAAAATGATATAAAACACCCTTTGTGTCAAAACCATGGCGACGAGGAGTAAAGCAATCCCTTTATAGCTTTTCATGCCTTGTCACTCACTATAACCAGTTAGTTTGTACGGCAGCCAAAGTCAACTTCAACTATGAGAGTGTGCTCAGGTTGGATTTCAGCAGACCGGCTTCACATAGCCACACAAACATAACTGAGGTATAACGCAGCCCAGTACGACTCCTGCCGCATGACGGAAAGCTCGGCCTGTGATGTGTGACAAATGAAGAGACAGTTAGCGAGCTTTCCGAGGGGCTTCTGGATTCTGTGTTTGTGTCCGTATGTATAGAAGAGATGTCTAGACCAGATTGAGTGCACACAGGCAAACATCTGGCTGGCACTTGTCAAGTGACTCCAAACAAGCTCCGACTCCAACAGGAACACTGCTGTGACTTCGCAGAGCACATGTGAAAGTGACTTTGTTATTGGAGACTGAAAATGGATGGTTTAAGTGTGTTTATCTGAGTGTTGCGGGCATGATGGGGAAACTAATGCCAGCTACCAGACAAAGTGCTTATACATTTTACAGTCGGCCACTTGGGAGGGTAAACAAGTGAAAGCAGGTCTCTCAGCTTTTAGTGTTATCAGCTCTAAAAGGTTAAAATGTTTACAAACTAGAAATAGACTTGAAGCGCTGCAGCATTTGTAATACACGCCGGCTCTTTTTCCCACTTCAATCATTTTCTTTTTAGAAGTAAAAAAAAAAAAAAAAAAAAAGGAAAAAAAGT